>OV815291.1:43757446-43963223 GCA_929108145.2 Limnephilus rhombicus | reverse complement strand
GGTGACCAACTTTGTGCAACTTTTAACCCCCCCCCCCCCCCAAGCGTAGTATTTTGAAGACCCCCCCCCCCTGAACGGGTCACGTAGTATGAGTACATTCCCTAAAGTATTCTAAAAGATCTATCCAGTGTAATTTTATAACAACAAAATCATAATTAAAGGTTTAAATAAAACAAGAGATGATTTTAAAAAAAAAGTTTTTCACTATTCTGAACAATTAACATTTTGTCTTTCATAGCATTTAAAATTTCCACAGTTGTCGATATGCATTAGAATACCTGGTTACGAACTATTAAATATCGGAATAATCGGGATCAAAACTAATTTGAAACTTTGAAAATACCTTCTTTCCACCCTCGCGAAGGTTTCTGGATTATTACAACCACACGAAAATACATCTGAAAAGTTTTTTAATCATTACAAAAACTTTTACGAAACTGCCAAAAATGTCACAATTTGAGAATAACATTTTACAAACTATCGATTGTTAAATCAAAATTCAATTTTCGAATAAACTCATTAAATTAATGAATTTAATCGAAGTACGCACCTATGGTACTAACCGAAATCGAATACTTTAAATCAAATCAAAAATTAATAATTATTATAAGCAATAATTATCAGCCTGAAACACTCATCCACATTGAAAAATCTTCCGAGAAAAAATACATGACGCCAACGGGACTTGAACCCGTGCCCTTCTGATTGCCGGTCAGCTGCTCTCCCAATTGAGCTATGGCGGCTTATCTTATACCCGCCAAATGATTCAATATATACTTTGTGACGGATTTAACACTAACAGTGTCTCTCTCGCAAAAATAAAGTTGGTTGTTTTCAGGTGGAAAAAATATAATAAGCAGTAATTGTTGAATGAAACCCTAGTATATATTGACTCATTTGGCGGGTATAAGATAAGCCGCCATAGCTCAATTGGGAGAGCAGCTGACCGGCAATCAGAAGGGCACGGGTTCAAGTCCCGTTGGCGTCATGTATTTTTTCTCGGAAGATTTTTCGATGTGGATGAGTGTTTCAGGCTGATAATTATTGCTTATAATAATTGTTACCCTTTGTGCTATGCATAAAAATCTTGTCTTAAACGTTAGTTTAACAATTAAAAATAATAATCAAATCAAAAATTATTTTAATTTTAAATAGCTACCTATGTTAGTTAGGTACCAAATTTGATTGATGGTTCTTATAATATACACAAATGAATGTTTGTAATACATGAAAAATGAAAATTTGTAAAAAAAAATTGCAATAGGTGGCACGCGAGCTGTTTGAAAATCTGAATGTACCGGGACTGAATATATTGAACGCGGGAATGGGGAGTGGATCGCGGGAGAGGGGTGAGAGAAGGCAGGGAAGGTGGAGGGGAAGGGGACATGGGAGAGGAAGGCGAGGCGGAAGAGGAACGTAACAAATGGGCAAAGACACGCAGCAAGAAACAATTTCTTTATTGGTGGCATCGCAACGCATGCCGAGAACTCAGCGGAAGTTATCTCCTTGCTAACATAATACGTAGAGTAACTACGTTAAGCATATAAAATGTACGTTACGTATGCACATGCATTTAAATGCATGCAGATTTCAACCAGAATGACCATAATATTATAAACGTATTTTAATTATGTTTGGGAGTCCCCTGTCAAAGCGTTGACCTCACACTTATTTTAATCGCCAGTAAGGATTTATAGTAAAAAATGCTAAATCAAAGATTCTAAACTAATGCAGATCACCAAATGAAACTATATCCTTTTTACAAAATGTTCTGAATTTGACCGCTTTACGAGTAAAACGAAGTAAATTTTCTTCCGGTTAATTGCTTGATTACCTTCGGTTAGTTGCTGTATATATAACGCAGTATTTAAGTTACTCGCTTTCAATATAACTTAGTTGAATAATACTAATTTGAATTAATTATGCAGTAATTGAGTCCTGAATAACGCTGTATCCAACTCAGAATCAAGTCAATCCAACACCTTGAAAAGACATTAAAAGCGATGAAAAAATAATTTTAAAAAAATAGCCCATAACCTAAACCTATTTAACTTATATTTCAATATCTTTGTATTTAACCAATTTTTTCCATCACTTTTTATGACTTATAAAACGAGTTGATTTCTTTCCGAGTTGTTTGGTCACCGTATCCAACCAGAATATTCCGACAATATCCTCAATGATTAAATATTATAATTTGAGGTTTTAGTCATAAAATTTATTCAAAAACTGGAAAACAATATTCTTGATTTGAGAAAAATGTTCCATCACAATTTATATACGTAGTTTTAAACAGAAAGTGGAGAAGAAAGGCAATTTAATTTGAATTTATAGGCCGAATTTATGGAAATATGTTATTTAAAATGATAATATCACATACAACAGTATTAATGTATTCTACTGAAAAGTTTGTTGCCTATGATATGGAAAATTTGTCAAAGGTGATATTGTTAATTTTTAAATTTTAAATATGAGATTGACAATTATGACGGATTGGGAAGGTGGCAATGGCCAAATTGGTAAATGCGTCCGTACCGGTTAAACGAGAGGTTCTGGGTTCGAGTCCCAGTTGCCACCATTTTTTTTTTCTATTTTTCAGGGTCTCGTTCTCTTTCATATTTTCGTTTAGATCGTTAGTGTTATCTTCTTCTTCAATTATACATATATTAGGGGATATCCATAAATTACGTCACATCTAAAGGGGGGGGGAGTAGAGAAGTGTGACATTGTGGGACAACAAGGGGTATGGGGGGTCATAAGCTCTGTGACGTCACATGTAAAAAAAAAAAAATACTGTTTTGATTATTTTTAGATATAAAATTGCAAAATATGTGACGTCGCACTAGGGGGGAGGGGGTCCCACAAATGTGACGATGTGTGATAGGGACGGGGACGGGGACGGGGGGGATAAAACAAATCATGAAATTCGTGTGACGTAATTTATGGATGGGAATAACCTTCAAAAGTTATAAAAAGAGATTTGTTCTCATAAAAAAATCGAAATTTTAGTTAAAATACTACTCCCATTAGCTGTAAGCAAATATGATGCACTTTTGCTTACAGCTAATAAAATTAACGCATGTTTTCGACACATCGGCATGAGGCACCTAAGGGTTAATTTAAGAAACATTGCATAATTAATGATGACACTGATGACGCTAATTAAATGCTTTGATAATATTAAAAGTGAAAATTCAACCTCCGGAAATGTTATAAAACCAGAAACAGATATATTAGAAATGATTACGTGAATACTATTGATTAAAACTTTGGATTGTCCTTGACAATCATGATTCACAAACAAAACACGCATTAAATAAGCTATTATCTATGAATATGTGTTATCTCTGATGTAGGTATAATACCGAACGCTATTTAGGTAAGTCGGTAAATCACAACCAATAAGTTCATTATTACAAACATTAAAATTCTGGACCATGGACATATGAACCATTTTTGACCGGTCAGTGGTAGAGTGGGCATAGCGCTTGGGTCCAACCCGAGCGTCGCGTGTTCGATTCCTCGGCTGGTTAAGTCCTCCATCACAACACAAGCAACATTTTCGGCTTTCTGTGGTGGTAGTAGGAGATTTTCAAACATTGTTGGGTTATTCGTAACCGGGAATGTTTGTCTTTCTTTTCATAAAAAAAAAAATGAATATATCTGGACCTGCCCTAAGTGATGAAACGTATTATTTCCCCCTCCCCAATGGAGCCGGCTATAAATCCGCCTTGGAGCCAGCTGGGCTTACGAGAGCGTCGCTTGAATCTAAAAAATGTGACGTCATCATTCATGTCCTGACCAGCGCGCTGGTCACTTCGCACATTTTACGAACAAATGTGAGAGCTTGTGCTATACATTATACCCTAATATATGTGAACGTAGCGAATGTGAGCGTTTCTCCAATGAGCTCGTCGATGGTTACAGGGGTAAGTAAATGATGAAACATTTGTAAAAGTGTCTCAACTAAACACGGCAACACAATATTCCCGTGTGAAAAGGGGCGAACTTTCCTTTGCCGATTTCGACTACGCAAATATGATAATAACGTGGCGGGCAATTCGCGCTCCCATGTAAGAAGGTCTATTCATTAAAAATCAGTTTTGCTTTTAAGAACTAAATGGTAATATTGTAATGCGACTCGAGATGCCTATATACTGTCAGATTGATTTTTTAACGAATCACAGTCATCTTCCCCTCTTCACCGTCCATAGTTTGGTTTTACCCCTCATCTGTATCTTCTGGTCTATTAAATTTGGATGTCTATGTTCTGGACGGACAAAAGTCCAACTAAAAAACCTTCCAATTCAATCCGTACTTACACAATCCTATAGATGTATGTGTTTGTCTCTTTTTAGTGTCGCTATTTTCGTTTCATCGAGTTTCAAATCTCAACGGTGCTAAAAAAATTATCACTTCAATTAGGTAGATAATACCGCAAAAATAAATTACGATAATAGCAAAATCGTGTAAATGAAATTATGAAGAAGAAATTTAACAACGGAATTCCTAAAATATATATATATACCAGCTGCCGAGAAGTCAAATTTCGTCGAAAGATGTTCTTACGATTCTTACGATGCGGTTCCAATGAGAAAGATTAATTATTCTCCGTACCAACTTTTTAAAAATAATAACTCAATATCGATTTTATTTCATTCCAAATTTGCTTTAAACCTTCATCCAAAAATGCTGAAAGGCGTGATGATAAATCTTTTAAAATTACGTACCTACTTTTTGTAATTATTTTTTGATCGTAAGTATTTATAATTTTTCAATAAGCATTTAAGAATGTAAAAAAAACTTAAATCTATTCTTGATAAGACCTTAAATAAATAGACAAACTGAAGTATTTTCGTCACAAAACATCAAATTTAACAAATCTGCAAACGACCTACGGTAAAACCTTATTGTACTAATAAAAATAAACATATTTTCTCAAAATTTAAAACATAGCTTTACTAGATAAAATAATAATAGTCTTTCGAAATCAATTTATAATTTTTTGTGGAAGAGAGTTAATGCGTCTAAAATTTTATTTAAAAATGACATATTTCCAGTTTTGTTTGGTTATTCCCTCTTAAGAAAAAATAAGTCTTCTTCATATACCTACCGCGATATCCGGCCTAACCCGGTACTTAATTACCGGAATAGGCAGAAATAATAGAGCGCCACACTCGTCTATCCCGGTTGTACATTGGGGACTTGTGTAATTGCAATTACCTGTCATTACAGATGACGTACACCAAACCAGAATACAGAATGAGGGGAAGACCGCGGAAGGTAAATGACCATTGTTACGTTTCTCGAATGGTTCCCCACTTCCTTCCTCACTCATTGCTACAGCTATCAGCACTACATCTGAGTCATGCATATCGGTGGTTGTCCCTTGAAGTTAGTAAAAATAACTCAGGTGGGCACAGACTACTGACTACCGAGAAAGAATCTGTGTCACGCAATGGGGGATTTTAAAAAGTGATTTCAAATATTTCGCAGAAAACAAAAGTAAACTTGAAACGAAAATACTTAAGAGGGAATAACCAGAGAAAACCGGAAATACGACATTTTTGAATCAAATTTTAGTAAATACAGTCAATAGACTCTTTTCCACAACAAAATATAAATTGATTTCGAAAGATTGTTCTTTTATCTACCAATATCGTGTTTTAAATTTTGAGAAAATAAGTTAATTTTTAGCATAATAAGGTTGTACCATAGGTCGTTGGCAGATTTTTTAAATTTTCAAACAAAATTTTGTATTATACAACACACATTTCAGATAATATAATCATGCAGTAAAATAAAACAATAAATTATCTAGGAAAGCTGTGTTTCAGAATTTTAATTTTAGTTTAAATAAAATCTTTAAAAAAAAGATCTGTGCACGTGTTTTGTGACGGAAATATTTCAGTTTGTCTATTTTTTTACGGCCTTAAAACTAATATATTTAAGATATTTTTTACATTATTATTTTGCTTAGACATCATTGAAAAATTAAAAATACTTATGATAAAACAATAATTACAAAAGTACACAATTTAAAGAGTTTTATCATCACGCCTTTCAGCATTTTTGGATGTAGGTATAAATTAAAGCAAATTTGGAATGAAATAAAATCTATATCGAGTTTATTTATTTTAAAAAGCTGGTACGGAGAATAATTAATCTTTCTCATTGGAACCGCCCTGTAAGATCGTAAGAACATCTTTCGACGAAATTTGGATTCTCGGCCATTGGCTGGTTAAAGGACCTTAAAATCACGGCCAAATTATTTTAAAATTTAATGCTTTGCAAGTAAATAGATGATGCTGGACAATAAAATGCAGAAATTTATTGATAAAATGAACTTAAAAAAAAATGATAGCACCTATTATGAAACAATATTGAAACAGTAAGACTTGAGAGAATGACGACATGTTTATTTTCAGAATTTGAAAGTTTAACATTTGGCAGGAAAAACGAAATTTTGTTTGTCATACTTGTAGGACACATCTATGGTCGTATGAATAGTAAATTTATTGTTTTCCTTGAACAGATGATTTAACCCCTCAGGATAATTTGTTCGCTTTTCGGAACAACTCATATATGTCTCGTAGAAATCGTTGTATCTCCCTTACTGTCGTAGTTAGAAATAAAATACAAACGGGGTTAGGTTAGGTTAAGGTTCAAAAATACCTTAAATTCAAATCTTAGTTAAGGCGATCCAATAAATAGTTCAGGAAAAAATCGAAATCGGAATTCACTCCCCTTTAAGGGAGGAGTTTGAAAATACTTAGGAAAAAGCTTTTGGAAAGGTTGGAAAAGGCATTTGAGAATTTTTTTTTACAGGTTGATTTCGTAAAAACCTGTAAAAAAAACATTAACTCCTTTTTTACGCATTGTTTATTGTAATAAAACGGAAATTTAAAATTGATTTCACGAAATCAAGCGACGCGGAGTCACACGTTCATCTGCCGCTCTGTCCGGGGCGTGACTGATACGAAAGAGGTGTGGCGTGGGCACTGTGGGCAGCAGTTCTTCGGTGGACACCATAGAGTTCACTTTAAAAAACCGAATTCGTCGACTAGCGGCCGTATTGTAAAATAACAACGCGAAAATGCATATTTTATTTTATTTTGGGAAGATCGGGCTTAAATATCAATTTTTTTTTGCAATCATTATAAAATAAAATGAATTTTCCACATTATACAATAAAATCATATTCGAAAAGAGGTTTATAAATAGGAGAGTTTGGACTTGAAAGTGTTTTCTAAAGACCTTGTTCTTTAGACTTTTAAAAAAATGACCGATATTTTTAAGGGCCAGTATTTTCTACACGCAGTATTTAATTGAAGCATCTATAATACTTCTAAGCGATCAAATTTTCAAAACAAAAACATATGATTTTGTAGGATTTTGCATTATTTACTATGGCTTCATCTTAACCAAAAGAGAAGTAAAATGTATACCTTTATGAAAAAAAAAATCGGATCGCAATAAAATAAGAATAGAGAAACTTTGGAATTTTTTTATTAATTATTATTTTTACATAAAACGACAAAGAAGTGAGGTGACAATAATGTTCATAATACATTCGTGTAATAAAATATGGACATTTTTTTATAATTAGTAATTTTAATTAGAAAAAAAGTAAGGCGTATTTTTAAAGCTTTTTATGTTAAGTACGCAAAAAATGTTACATTTCAAAAATTAAATTGTTATTTTAAATTTATAAAATTTTAAAGTTTAACACCTTTTTTACCACTTTTCAAAAACAGTTTTTATTTTTCAAATATGTTCAGAAATATTCAATTAATTTGGATTTTATTGCAAAGCGGAAATATTTAGACTTTCTGACAAAATATGCCCCGAGGCCATAGGTGTTAATTATTAATAAGCAATACATACAATATGCGGAGAAAATCTCAAATCCGAGAAAAAATAAATGAATATCAGTTTGATAACGCATTTCAAAAGGCGAAACAGCTGTCACGCGTAATAATAATAAGACAGATATTTTTTCTGTATTTACTAAATAATAATAGTATCAATCTTGTTGAGTGACCAGATCTCAGTAGCCGGGTACTTCCCGACCTTCCTCTCCCCATCTCCTTCCCCTCTCTACACCACCTCTAGCATCACAACGTACCCCAATTGAGGATGCCATAGTCTCGTTGGCTCCAGGGGAGCAGTTGGGTTTATTGTGCGGTATTCACATTTAAAAAAAATAAATGAAATTTGTTAACAATAAATAAAAAAAGCATATATATAATAACTTCATTTTTCCCGGGATTCTTACAATGATTGCAAAAGAGTGAAAATTTAATTCAACTTATAAAAAACCGTATAAAAAAGTTTGAAGCGTTCATACATAGATGGCAGTAACTTGGCTTTGTTCTAAATAAATATTATATCAATTCGAATAAAATTTACTAACGAAATTGGGACAAATAAAAAAAATAAGTACCTAACCGCAAAATACCTACAATGTTCTTCTTCTAACCATTGATGTAGGTACAAAAAAAAAACGATTTTTAGCGGGAAAATGCGTAACACGGCGGCTTCAAGAGTAAAAAAAGTGTACGATCGCACAGATAATATGACTAAGGTTTTAAATTTAAATTCATTGATAACTAACGGAGTTTATTTACGATAATATAATACAATGGTGTACGTCAGATTCTATTAACGAATTTACAGCCATTCAGTCGAACACCATAGTGCGTGAAGTGAGGACATAGTGAAGTGAAAACGGGTTGTACGGTGACTGAAACGTGACGGAATTACAATAACATTACAATAATAATAAAAAGTGTTACCGTTAATAACTAAAAACAATGCAGAAAGGTAAAGAAAATACCAATAATTGTCTATGAAAATATTCAGCCAGAAATAATACCAACCTAATTGAACGAATACGAAAAGAAAACATTATTTGAAAATCGAACTAGTAAATAATTCGAAAAGTATCTAGCAACTTTAGGGGAATATAAACTTTACGCTTGTATAAAACAATGCTAATCATTCGATATTCGCGTGTGGTCACTCTGATTGCTTACATCCTGTCGAAACTAATAAATTGGATTACGCGATTACTATGCATTGTTTGTAATTTGCAAGCGCCAAGCGCGACGAACGGTAAAATAGTACGTACTTAGTACAAAACACTTAGAAATTCAAATCAAAATTGTATACATATACATCTCCGAATTAGTTTTTTTGGTGAATTTAACATACTATCGCGTAATAAATCTAGCAACCGAAAGAAGATAAAGTTTTACAAACTTCTCTGTGATGAAACTAGTTTTTAGGAGGTTGAACTTTGAGTAAGGTCAGTCACCAAATGTTAAAAAAAACATCTCGTTGTCCTTGAGCGAATAGAATGGTAGCTACCTGATCGGGCTTGAATATAAAATTTCTGCAGTAGTTTTAAGGAAAAGTCACTGAATTTGCACTACATTTACGAATATATTTAATTGTACTTATGTATAATGACGTCCTTTTGGACAAAATAAACTTACAGTTGTATCTAATTCCCACATCGCTTCCACTCTTAGTTAGGGGGCATACATTAATTACGTGAGCTCAAAAGGGGAGGGGGGGGGGGAGTCCAACAAAATCTGAAGTTACTTAAAAAGAATATACGAAGTGGCCCAAATTTACGTTCACGTAATTTAATTAATGTATTGCTATTGCCTCATGCTATTGTTAGTTTTTCACATTGCCGCACCGTGGTTGCAAATGCTCATTATCGTCTCATAAATCTGTAACTTCTTTGTTTCTTACCATAAAAAAATAAAATTTGGTGTCCTGATTAAAAACTAAACAATCCTCATATTTCATATTTTTATTTAGTCAATTGTTGTTATTTCGATATTAAACATGTCATGTCACTTTTTAATGAACACATTAAAAAATGGTTTCTACTATAAAATGGTGTTTTAATATCCACATGGGCAAACTCTGCGACCAGTTGAAAGTTCACAAGTTGTCAAAATCTGTCTTAGTTATTCTTTTGCTATAAACCACTATTATTAAAAACTAAAATATTAAAAATACATTAGCTTAAAAAACAACCTTTGCGATGATATATAAAAAGCTATACTTAAACTAGCTTAAATGCTTTAAATTTGTGTGACGAAATATTCCTCATTTTGTTTCAATTGAACATCTCAGCCTGAACCTGTTACTTTGACCTAATTTTAATATACAAAAGAACAAAAAAAAATTCTAACGGATAAAAAATTATCGATCATTTATCTTAATAAAACCGCAATTGGTATATGTGAAAAAAAAGTACAGTTTTTCGATTTATGAGACGATGTTATTCCGGGCCATTCGACAGTGCGCCAACATACACGGCCGAATTATCAATTTAGGGCGCCAAAAATACTTGTCCGATCAGAAATGCATTTGAGAAGATTAGGTACCTAAGAAAATCTTTCAAAGAATACCCTAATAGGGTTAGTTGGGGTCATGTAGTCGCAGTAATCTAATTTAAAAATATAAATTTCTAGCTTTTGCCCCCAGATTCGCTCGCATTCCCTATCCCCACTCTCCCCCCCTCCCCTCTCCCCCCACTCCACACTCCCTCCCCCCCTCCCCTCTCCCCCCACTCCACACTCCCCCCCCCCCCTCCCATCTCCCCCCACTCCACTCCCCCCCCCTCTCCTCCACCCCCCCCTCGCCACTCCCCTCACCAACCCCTCCATACCCGTTACATTTATTTTTCAAACAGCTCGCGTGCCCCCTATTAAAACGTAATAATCGCTAATCGCATTTACGCGCAGTAAATTAAAAACTATCAAAGGGATCTCCATCGTAACCTAAACAAATAACAAAATGACAGCGCACGTCAAACAATTACTTAGCAACGCTCTGCTTTTCGTCTGGACAATTAACGTTAAATAAATAATTTCATAACGTCAGAGCTTACCAATATATTTAGCCTATAGTACTCAAATAATGTAACTTTCTATTAGTGAAAGAATTTTTTAAATCCATTCAGTAGTTTTTGCGTGAAGGAGTAACTGTAAATATATAATGTTATTCTATTTCTGTTATAATTAGTGTAACTCGATCATCAAGCACAAGAACTAGTTTCTTCTTTGGTGAGATTGCAATTTTAAATAATTTGTGTACCGATATGTAATTTATATAAAACCACTGTACTATATATCTATATAATTACGTTTCGCCCAAACAAAGCTAGGATTCGACCTCGACCTTTTACCGGTATATCATAATGTTATTCATCCGTCATTTCTGTAACCAGGATAATTCTCAACAACTCTAGATCATTTCCACTCGACTCACACGAGTCCGAGTCACTCACTCCTAAAAAATCACTATCGTTTTTAGGTCAGTGACGTATTTGATGACAAAAGTTGTTGATGATTCATCTATGAATATTATGACATACATAAAATTAATTATTCGTACATACATTTATGCATGCAAAACACATTGCATAACTCAGTGATGCTCAACCTGGGTGATACAGCCCAATATATTTTTCATTTTGGGCTAATTCGTAGATCTCCATTTAATACATTTTTTAATTTAATTTTAATTAAATTGGATAAAGTTATTATTCAGTTCTGCGAGTATTTTAGTTATTTATTATTGTAACACCTATTTCGACTTACAACGCGGTTTTTAAACTGTGGTTAGACCACTTTAAGGCGACTTATTTTAAGATTTAAAATTTCAATTTTTTAGGAGCCTAAATTGATTTATTACCGGTTAAACTAAACAGATTCATTGAAAAAATAATTGTGGGGTACTTTGAAATCTGTTTTGATACATACAATGTTAATGTGTTCTTAATTGTTTGATAATGATGTGACTGCTATTGACTTATTTAAATGTGTTAAATTTTTAGGTTTTTTTAACATACTAAGTAGAGAATAAATAATTTTCCTTAAGTAGACACTTACTCATTAATTACTGATACATTAGGGTCATTCGTTCGCTTTTTGATTTCTAATTGTTCAATAAATTTAATCAAAGAGCCGAAATTTCTAAATTTCAAAATAAATTTCTACATGTAAATAATATTACAAAAATAAAAAGTTTTTAGGCGATAAACATACTTTGAACACTTACTTTATTGTGAACACTGTTTGTAATAGGCCACTTGCTTCACTTTTTTTAAAAAATTTCCGGCTTAGACAGATATTCTAAGACATTCTGTTTTTTTTTTTTTTTAATCGTATTTTTGAAACCCTGGGGATTTTTTGAAAATTTAAATCAGAAAAATCAGACCATTTTTAATAAACCCGAAAGACGGGAAATAATTTTACAGGTGTGAAAAAACGATAATTACATAGCCGAAAATCATTTAAAAAAAAAGAACATTTTCCACACGAATGGCACAGGAGAATAACGAGGCATACCAAAAATATTACAACAATATGTGTACAACGTATATATTACTAAATCCAATGTAATATACTTGTACTTGTAAATTATAAAAAATAATAAGAATATTAAAAAATTTGATTTTGTTAAAATCAGCACCATAACCATTATATCTCTAAAACACGTACCGACTTCTAAAATGAACGGGGTTCTCTTCAGAACATCTGTCAAAAAATCAAACCAAATGATAAGTTCGCAGAGAACAAACAATAAATCTAGTGAACGAATTAAAAAATTCGCCTGAAATCAAAGTGATGCCATATAAAAAAAAAAATCAGTGTGGAATTTTACAACATTAGTAGGAACATTTTCGGAGACGGGACATTTTCATGTAGTGACGTCACGAGCCCAAAAAATGGATTTATTTATTTAAAAATAAATAAAAAACTGTACATTTCTAAAAAAATTTACTAACAATTTTCGCAATCTTAATAAAAAGATCTATCCACACGATTTTTTCCAAGTCGTTATGAATTCAATGCAAGTGGCCTATTCGGTGCCTTTTTGCTGAGATCTACCTTTTTTACATTAGCTCCCACACATGAAATAATGAGGAAAATAATTTCCCTCGGGGCCTATGTCATATTGAGGCTTTGGGGGACACTGTGGAGGGTCTTTTTAAGGAAAAGGAGGAGAGGAATTTCTGGGAAGGAAAAGGGCATGTGGGGTGTGGATGAATCGGGGGGGGGGGGGATCAGTGTGTCCATTAGTGATGGACGAATGAATTCGTCCCTCCAACCGCGGTGTAAGGCGATGGGTCGAAAGTCCGGCCGGAGAAGTCAAAAGGCCTCCCCCAACCAGTCTCTCCTGATTCGGCCTGCCACGCAACAGTTGGGCAGATACATCCACCGCCAAGACTTGCACAAACTTCACTTAAAACCTGCAAATCACAAACGTAACGAACCATTTGGGGTGAAATATAATAGTTATCCAATAATTGGTTTCCGGGGCGGGGGTACCCATACCCGCCTCCCAAATCAGAATATGAGTCCAAACGATAAGAATCAACAGCATTTATTGGTTTGACAATGGGCCAAGAGTTTTTTTATTCAGATTTATTTAAGCTCAAATCAAAAAGTTATTCCACAAAATCGACTCTAAATGTAATGTAGATTTACCAGTTTCCGCTTGTAGTTATTTAGATTTTTCGGACAAGATTTACTTATACATAAGGGAAAAAGGGAGTATGAAGAAAATTTAACCTAAGATTGGAAACCTCTGGTTTAACCCATAACAGACAACAACTGAGTTAATGTTTAATAGTAACCAGTTAACTTTACATGGCCTCCGTGTTCTAGGGGCAAGGCTCTTGACTCGCAATCCGAAGGTCGCGGGATCGAATCCCGATGTGTGCAAATAAATTTGATTAATTTGTGTTATTTCATAATTAATTAATTAAAAATAATATACTCATGGTATATTTGCGAAACGTTCCAGAGTGGAAGATACTCTCAGTATCACCCTGGTGTAAGACCACCATTCAGAATTGAAACAATACTGAAACTGGCTTTAGCCGCGATAGATCTTAATAGTCAGGTGCTTTCCCACCTTACTCTTCCCCATCTCCTTTTTTTTAAAGAAAAAAATTCGAAAATGTTTGAAAATCTCCTACTACCACCATAGCAAATGCTGATTGAGTTGCCTTGGAGGACTAGCCAGCCAAGGAATCGAACACGGAACGCCTGGGTGGGACCCAAACGCGATGCCCACTCAACCACTGACCGGTCGTTCCCCTCCCTACTACCTTCAGCCTCACAACATACCCCAATTGGGGATACCATAATCTCACTGGTTCCAGTTGGTTAGGAGCAATTGGGACACGTGTGCGATATTCACATTTAAAAAAAATACAAATGTGCAGTTCACACACGGTAGAAGCGAAACCTTCAGAAAAAGAAAGAGTGGGGAGGCTACAAAGCACCGCACAAAGAGGAGACCGATTAGTCAATCTCATTCTCTCAGGCAATCCTATAGATGTATGTGTTTGTCTATTTTTAGTGTCGCTATTTTTCGTTTCATCGAGTATCAAATCACAACGATGCTGAAGAAGTTTTCACTTCAAAAAAGTCCTACAAAAATTATAATATCCCGTGAATTTTTACGAGTCTGCGCTAGGAATTTAATAATTAAAATTGATAACGATATCACAGTAACTTGAATAAGATAGTCATAATCATAAATATAAACCTTCGATATAATAATCTCTGATCAACTATAATATTTTCATATCTCTTATTTGCCCTTGAAACGTTTTCTGCGCAGATGGTTTTGGAAGATAATGGTGACATTAAAGTATAATCGGACCACTTGGGACCTTATCGATATGTGGTAAGAACCAAATATTAGTTAAGAGATAAAGAATCGTAATACATATTAAAAAAAACTTCAAAAAAAAAATAGTAGACTGGATTTGGGAAATTGCTTGACAACGACGATCGCAACGCGCAATGAATATTGCCGTCGCGGCGCACAGTGGCTGAAATTTGAGCGCTGGCGCAACGTTGACACCAGATCGGCATGTTCCCGAAATGATTTTTTTTTTACTAATGTATTCTCAATTAACCACTGTCATTAAAAAAAATAATTGAAAATAACATCCGAAGCTAACTAACTCCGTAATTAGTCACAGAACTGAGATGTTCCGGCGCGCAATTACGCTTCTGTATCTAGGCGAGTTTAAAGGCTTGCGAAATCAGGTGGTTTGTGTACTTATTATAGGAAATAAGTATTTCTAAAAATCGGTTTACATATTTTTTAAGATACTTGCTGTATTTAAACAACTTAAAAAAATATATTTTTTCATAAATTATATCTGTTGCCTTGGTTCAAAGTTAACGTTTTTTTAAACTTTTTTTCCAATTTTTTGTCTTTAATGGAGTAGGAATAAAAAACTTCACGAGTATTCACTACAATTTTAATAGGATGTTATTGCTGTATGTTTTTTATAATGGGAAAAAAAATCACCACCAACTATTGCCAGCCACTCCAGTAATTGATTTTTAAGAAATGATTGTAATTTTCGTCAATTTTTTTCAGAATCCAATCTTTGGCTCCGATATGTCAAAGAAAAATCAAATTAATGTAATATTTAATTCGGTGTACCATTAAAAAAATAAATAAAGTTATTTACAATTCCTCACTGACAAATTAAATTAACACCTGAAACTTAATTATTATGTAATTAGTCGCAGAACAGGGGTACACTGGGCGCACTTTGGCACTGCTGTATTAAGATAATTTTGAAGGTATGCGTAATCAAGTTTTTTGTGTACTTATCATTAGATATATATTGTTTTTTAAATACTTAAAATATTTTTCAAGATAGATACTTTATATAAATAAGTTAAAAAAATATTTTTTTCATAAATTATATCTTTTGCCTTGGTTCAAAGTTAACGTTTTTTTTTCCAAACTTTTTTCCAATTTTTTGTCTAAATAGGAATAAAAAACTTCACAAGTCTTCACTCCAATTTTAACAGGACATTATTGCTATGTTTTTTTTTGTACATGTATAAAAAAAATCACCACCAACTATGGCCAGCCACTCCAGTAATTGCATTTTTAAAAAATTATTGTAATTTTCGTCAATTTTTTTTTCAGAATCTAATCTTTGACTCCGATATGTCAAAGAAAGATCAACTTAATGATAATATAATATTTAGTTCGGTTTACCATTAAAAAAAAAGTTATTCACAATTACTCACTGACAATTTAAATTAACATCTGAAACTTAATTATTCTGTAATTAGTCCCAGAACAGGGGTACACTGGGCGCACATTTACACTGCTGTATAAAGGTGATTTTGAAGGTATGCGGAATCAAGTTTTTTGTGTACTTATCATTGGATATATTTTTTTTAAATAAAAATAATATTCTTCAAGATACATCCTTTATTTAAATAACTTAAAAATATTTTTTTTTATAAATTATATCTTTTGCATTGGTTCAAAGTTTACGTTTTTTTTCAAAACTTTTTGTCTTTAATGCAGTAGGAATAAAAAACTTCACGAGTCTTCACTCCAATTTTAATAGGTCATTATTGCTGTGTTTTTTTTTGTACATGGAAAAAAAGATCACCACCAACTATGGGCAGCCACTCCAGTAATTGCATTTTTAAGAAATGATTGTAATTTTCGTCAATTAAGGAGATAAAATATTCGTATAGGGTGAATTACGCTAATTACCCCCACTTTAAAACTGTTATTCCCCACTGTCTGCAAAATCCTAAGTTTTATTGCTATGTACATCAATTAATAATGATGTATGGGTTTCTCCTTCAATTTTTATCAGGTTCGGTGTCATTAGAGATTTCAATGATTGTAAGTTAACGTTAATCACCTAAATAGTTTTCCCAAATAATTATAAACATAAGGTTGCTACTGGAAATCACATTTCGTATTTATGTTAAATTATATAATAAATATTTAGTTTTCGCTGTATTTTTATTATCAGTTTTTTTTAAAGAATTATAATCTGTTTTCACTGTATTTTTATTATGTTTTTTTTTTAAGAATTATAATCAATAAAATACAATACTAAGCGCCCAAGTGACATGCTACTTTTTATAAAAGCATTAAAAATCATTATCAACATTTCAACTAATAAGAATTAACAAAAAATAAGTGATATTTCTTATTAATACTTTAAAAAAACATCAATGAACTGCCAAATCATCGAACGCCGGGAGCGATGTCGCGCCAAATCATCAAAACGAGTCACTGTGCGGCGGCTCGCCTGGGTACACCTCCAATCTTCATTACCAAAAAACTAATTTAGGTTGTATGTCTGTGATGCCATTCCAGTTCAATGAACTCGGATTTTTTGGAATGTAAGTGCCATTTTTAAAATTGTTTCAATGATTCAATGATTTCAACGACAAACGATAAAGTACTTAGCTATAATATAAACAGAAAATTATTTAAATTTTATTTTCTAAATTTGAACTGATGAGTCACAATATGGGAGGCGGGGCTTTTCAAATGTTTTTGGAGGCGGGTTTGGCTACCGCCGCCCCAGGAACTATTTATTGGATAACCAACATATAGTAATATAGGTAACCCAAAGTTGTTCGCTATGTTTGGTTACTTAGCAGGGATGCCCGGGTTGAGGTTTGTCTAGGTCTTGGCGGCGAATGAATGCGTCTGCCCATCTACAGCGTGGCGGGCCAGACGGGAGAGACTAATTGAAGGAGACCTAACCTACACCTCTTCAGCCGAACTCTCTCGACCCATCGCCTTGCACCGCAGAGAGAGAGATTCATACGTTACTGCTGGACACACTGACCCCAAGATTCCTACCCATCCTTTTTACCTTTTTCCTTCCCAGAACTTCCCCTATTTCTTTTTTTTAAAAGATCCTCCACACAGCATCCATTAAGATAACTTGGGCCCTTGTGGAAATTATTTACCTCAGGGCCTCCTGTGTGGAGATAATCTAAAAAATAGATATTATGGGTCTGCGCTAGCATCGACTCCACAATATGTTTTCATACACTTCAAACTGCAATTGGGTTGTCAATTGAGTGAATCGAAATTAAGACACCCGTCGCTTGTGCTCTTTTGAAATTCAAAAGTTATAATTTGATTCATACGAATTTGATCGGCGTTTTAGTACTCAGCGTACTGCTATAGCGTCGAAGATGGCTAGTACAATTTTATTTCTCTTTCTTCCAGATGGCCATCTCAAAGCTCCGCTTGAGTTAGTAGACCGGGAGGGCTGGGGCGCCCGCGAGCCTAAGCTGACCGAGCCCATGCCCAACCCGGTTTCGCACGTCATCATTCACCACTCCTACATACCGCCGGCCTGCAGCACCCAGGAGGACTGCATAGACTCCATGAAGGAAATACAAAGAATGCACATGGACGACAATGGATGGAACGATATTGGATACAGGTAGAGTAAAGGTTACGGAAGGATCCTATCAGGACACGGAGGAGGTCGAAAGGGACAATATAATCCTAATATTTTCACATTTCTTCAACCCTGGGTTGCGTGGTCCCAAAAACAGGAACCATAATTGCTCCACGACAGTTCTGGTTTATTGCTCCTAAAATATTCAAAGCATTGAGTACCATGTGGGAGGCGGGTTTGGGTACCGCCGCCCCAGGAACCATTTATTGGATAAACAATACCTCTGCCATAAGTCACCCCAGGGGTTATTCGCTACGTTTAGCAGGGATGACAGGGTGAGGTTTGCCCGGGTCTTGCCGGCGACCGACCGAAAAGCGCGTGATATCACGGTGCATGCGAGGCGATACTACAACAATGCCATTCGAATAGGCCACATGCATCACATTTAAAAAAAAATTCCGGTTTAGACAAATATTCTAAGACATTTTGTATTTTTTTATCGTATTTTTTAAAACCCTGATGATTTTGTGAAAATTTCAATCCGAAAAATCAGACCATTTTTTATAAACCGGAAAGACGGGACATAATTTTATAGGTGCGAAAAAACGATAATTACAAAGTCGAAAATCATTTTAAAAAAAAAATAATGTTTTCCATACCAATAGCACAGGGGAATAACGAGGCATACCAAAAATATTACATCTCATAAATATTTCTTCCTTGATCCATCTTATTGATCATAAATCATTATAATGTACAACGTATATATTACTAAATCCAATGTTATATACTTGTACTTGTAAATTATAATAATAATAAGAATATTATAAAATTTGATTTTGTTAAAATCAGCACCATAACCATTATACCTCTAAAACACGTACCGACTTCTAAAATGTACGGGGTTCTCTTCAGAACATCTGTCAAAAAGTCAAACCGAATGATAAGTTCGCAGAGAACAAACAATAAATCTAGTGAACGAATTCAAAAATTCGCCTGAAATCAAAGTGATGCCATATTAAAAAAATAAATCAGTGTGGAATTTTACAAAATTAATAGGAACATTTTCGGAGACGGGACATTTTCATGTAGTGACGTCACGAGCCCAAATAATGGATTTATTTATTTAAAAATAAATCCATTATTTAAATTTACTAACATTTTCGCAATCTTAATAAAAAGATCTATCCACACGATTTTTTCCAAGTCGTTATGAAATCCATGCAAGCGGCCTATTGTACTGTATCGTGTCTCGCGACACCATTGAATACGTTTTACACAAGTTCACTTTGAAAGCTCATAACTTCGTCATTTTGGAGATATCAAAAAATTAATTTTACTGTCATAATTTACTATTAAATATAATAGATTTTCATCAAAACCAGAGACAATCTCATTGCCACGATCTTAAAAACAATGATTTCATCTTTGGATATTTTGTTATCGCTCCGTTCCTTCCCTCTTGTGAACAAAGCTAGCTCGAATGGTTGATATCTTGTGACCATAGAATAGAGAATAACACAAGAAGTGCTGCAAATATTTGGCTAATCGATAAATATCCACATTTGATCATCTTAAATTTCCAATATTTTAGATGAATTTTTTAAATGGTGCGAACAAAATATGTTATTTTTGAATACTGAGAAATGTCAAGTAATACGATTTTCCAGAACTCATTCTCATATTTTACATAAATATAATTTAAATAATGTTAAATTAACACCAGTATTACAAATTCGCGACTTGGGAGTTATATTCGATTCAAACTTAACATTCACACCACATATAGATAATATAACTAATAAGGCTTTAAAGATTCTTGGCTTCCTTTGAAGAAACCTTAATGATTTTAAGTCCTTGGATTGCATGAAAACACTCTACATTTCATTAGTTAGATGTCAAGAATATAATTCACCTATTTGGTCCCCTTTCTATAAAGTACACTCTAACAAAATAGAACGAGTTCAACACAAATTTCTTAGGTACTTAAATTTAAAACTCAAAATTCCAATAGAAAACATTAATTATTTAAGTTTAATGAATCGACTAAATTTAATTACGCTGTCTGACAGAAGAATCATTTCAGACCTAATTTTATTGTACAGAATTATGAACAACCTAATTGACAGCCCTGCCATCGTTGCTACTATTAAACTTCATGTACCGACAAGGAATACTAGACAAAATATAACATTCTTTTGCAACACATACACAACTAACTATCAATCACACTCACTTACCAATAGGATGCATTATTTAGGCAACAAGTTTGGTGGTATTGTAGATGTATTCGCTGATTCCCTTTACATTCTAAAATGCAATTTAAACCAACACTTTGTGGAATCCTACAAATTATTGTAACATGGGTATAATATATTGAACGATTTGATTTGTTATTGTAATGTTTATATTATATTTTGTTCTATGTTATTGTTAAATATTACATTGTTTAAAATATTTCACGGTTTTCCACAAGATTATTACAAGTGGTTTTTTTTTCTTTAAAAACTACTTGTATATTCTTAAAAGTTTTTTCACTTTTATAACTTTTGGTATAAATTCTATGTATGTGTAATCCTCCTATGTAAAAGCCCCTACGGGCTACGGGCGTATAACGACAATAAATAAATACGAAACTAACTGCGTTTACAAAATTCAAATGAGATGGAAATCTGAGGAAGCGCTGGAGTAATGTGCTAAATGGATTCCATTCAAATTTGCACATTCAGTTTTTTTATTTAATCTAAGCTTGTGACACATAACCTTAGAGGAACTCAAAAAGAAGATCTGCGAGTTCAGACGAGCGTTTAAAATTTGATAGTCTTGCCAAGAATGTAGAGAAGGCACCAGAAATCAAATTAAAATTGGTGATTTTAAGACAGGGACTGCACCAAAAGCACGGACATCCAGCTTAATTCAAGCAATAAAGCATGTCCAATAATTTATTTCTTACAGTTTCTTGTCTGGAGGAGATGGCAGAATCTACGAAGGGAGGAGCTGGAACCACGTGGGAGCGCACGCACCAAACTACAACAACAGAAGCATCGGAATCTGCATTGTCGGAGACTGGCAAAGTTAGTCACTGTCTTGTCTTCGAATTTCATTTTCAGGGCCTCGGAGTCAGCTGGATCAATCCTTGGCTTGAAGGGTATAATCGTCAGTAGGTAATATCCAAGTATATAGTAATCAGTCAGTGTATGTTTTCGTCTTCCATCTTCCAGCTTCCTGGCCGGAGGAGATGGGAGGATGTACCGAGGAAGGGGCTGGAATAGAGTCGGAGCCCATGCAATAGGATACAACAACAGAAGTATAGGAATCTGTGTCGTTGGAGACTGGCAAGGTATGAACGGAGATTGAAACGCATGGGGGGGGGCCTGAGACGGTGCATGGCTATGGATTTAAGTGTCTGCCTTTTAATCTTACGTTATCGTAACATATTAACCGCATAATCGGAACTGAAGAGTGATTCTGTCTTATCTGTTGTGTTCGTTCAACTTTGGGATAGGTAATTAAGACAAAAAAGTCAAATCCGTTGGATGTCGGAAGGCATCGGATGTCGTGCGTCACCGGTTATTATTTTTGTGATTTTCTGTGGCTTTCAATGGCTTGTCTATACCTGCCAAGTGTTTTTTTTTTTTATTATTGTATAAAAATTGCATACAATTGTAATTTATTACCTGCTAAGCTACTGAAAGTAGCTTTTCAGCAGAAGATTAGTTCGTAGGTAGGCATTTAAAAATAAAATACTGTTTTTGAAAGCATATAAAAGACACTTTCAAATTATTTTAGTTATACAAATCGACATGCATTTGAAAAATATTTTAATTTTCAACGCAAACATAGATAATGTTTTTAAAGTCGCTTACCGATGGATTTTATCGTGTAAACTCGTGTACCACTTTTCTGAAATTAAAAAAAAAACATTAATTAGACAAACTATTATAAAAGTATTATAAAAAATAAAACAAACCCCTTGTATTTAACCACGAATTTATTATTTTATATATCTATTTATATTCGCTATTTTTTTTATATTCGCTTCGACCAAGCTTCCTCAGGATATAATAATAACTAAATGAACGAGGAAAAAAAATTATAAAAGTAATTGTCACTTCAGTTTTTATTTTTGTTTTACATAAAAACATTTATTAAAAAATTGCAAACCTTAACGAATATTTCTCATATGCTAAATTTTGATTCATAAAATTATTTAAAAAAATTCGGCAGCGTCTATGGTTAATTTTAAAGTGCAAATTCAAAGCGTGGTATTCTCTCTTTCTAACACAGTATAAATAATATATCTCACCGTAATATAAAAAAAGATAGCATGAATTTTATAAGTCTTCTTTATGAAATCTTTATTGTACAAAATTTAAATAAGTATAACCTCGTAAATGTGGCCATTTCTGGAAATACCATCCAAAGCAGAGCCCAAGAACACCACTACAGTCCAACAACTCTACTGGTTCAATTTAACTTTGGCGGAATAGTTTACTTGGATTAATTTAAAGGTACAATTGATAGCAGTCGAAAAGGTAAACTCTTTTTTTATTGTCTTACCTGACTCATCTCGTCTGGCAAGCTGTTCCTGCGTGGTATACTTGGTGTTTCGTGCTTATAATGGAGATTAAAGGTGATAATTCAAAACTGCTTTTTATTATACTTAATTTATTCATAACCTAATCATTATTTCTATTACATAAAAATCAATAAGTTAACAACGTATTCCATAACCATATCGAACATGGAAATTTGAAATGCTGTAAAAGACAATAAATTTTTAAAAAATGTTAAATATTGTATTTTTTCTCTTTCAATCTGCGTCGTCGAAATATTTCTAGAAAAATAAATGCGTCTTCACGACGAAAATTAATTGGATTTTTTGTGAAATATTAAAAATAAATTAAATGCTGTTATTAAAGAAATTAACAAAAAATGTTACATATTCTGAAAAATCTATTCAATTTGATTGATTATATAATAAAAATTATAATAATTATAGGACAACAAAAACAAAAGACATATTTTTTGAAAAAGTAAAAAAAAACTTTCTTTTCGCTCTCCTAAACAATTAATATTTTGGATACGTTTTTAGATTTTCACGGCCAAAAGTATTTTCGTTATTTATTTTTGCGGTGTTATGCCGTTTTGCCCTATCTCCTTCTTTAGACAGCGTTACTGTGTCCATCATCATCTACCCTGATGACGGATACTGTAACGCTGTCTGAAACGTTGGCTAAAGAAGGAGCTAGCGCAATAACACTACAAAAACAAATAACGAAAATTAATATATTGTCCTTCACAGCATTTCAAATTTCCATGATCGATAAAATAATAATTACGTCGATACATTATTTCATATTCAAGTAAGAAAATGTGGGTTAATTTATAATAGATATTGGTAAGCATATAAAACTATATGCCTCACTTTGTTTATATTACTATTTGTGTATTTGGATGCTTGTTGATTAACAACTATTTTACTCACTCCGTTTCCCTAGTGGGCGAAAGCTTTATGTGCTAAGCGAACGATTGCTAAATATCTCTTTGCCAACATGATGCAACGTTTATTCCGAAATAAGCGAATTGGATTAACTGGGAAATCCATACAACGAGGATTTTTTGCACCATTCATCCTCCCGTGAATGTACATTGTACTTGTGGGTGCATAAATACTAACAACAAGTCTTCTGTCAGTAATCCTCCCACACAAAGAAGCAATTTTACAAAATCCACCAACTGGTCTAACAAAAACTATTTTTCCAGTAATCCTGCCACCAAAGGAGCAACTACACGCAGTGCACCAACTGATCGCCCTCGGCGTGGAGCGCGGCTATATCGCCGAGGACTATATCCTGCTCGGCCACCGGCAGACCAGGCCCACGGAGTGCCCCGGCCAGGCGCTGTACGAGGAGATAAACTCCTGGCCGCACTACTCGCCCTGCCCGCCTCCCGTCCTAGAGGCGCAGCGACTCCTTCAGCGCGAACCCAACGCAGTCGGCAACCCGGAGGACGAGTGTCCCGACAGCAAGAAGAATTAGAGTATCTTCCCATTTGGGGATTTGGTTAAGCGTATCAACAACAGAAAACATTTTTTTACAAGGAAGCTAAGATAAATAATGTAATTTTGGTCCCCCTAACCGGATATTGTGTTGTGATTTCAAGAAAATGTAAAACAAATATGAAACACAAGAGATAGTTATGATTTTGGTCTTTCGAGCTGGATTTCGAAATTAGGCTTTATACTATTACCGATGTAAAAATTTGGTCCTTCGAGTCGGATTTTGATTTGCGATTTTAAAATAGTAACACACGAAATAAAAGAGTTAGGTTGTGATATTGGTTTTTCAGACCGGACTTTCAACGTCGACTGTACATGTACATATACTATTACTAATGTGAAAATTTGGTCCTTCAAACCGGATATTGATTTGTGAATTTCAAATGGTAATATACATACACACGAAATAAAAGAGTTAGGTTGTAATGTTGGTCTTTCAGATCGGACTTCCAACGCAGGCCGTATATATACTATTACTAATGTGGGAAGTTGGTCCTTCGAGCCGGGTTTTGATTTGCGATTTTCAAATAGTAACACACGAAATAAAAGAGTTAGGTTGTGATATTGGTTTTTCAGACCGGACTTCCAACGTCGACTGTACATGTACATATACTATTACTAATGTGAAAATTTGGTCCGTCAAGCCGGATATTGATTTGTGAATTTCAAATGGTAATATACATACACACGAAATAAAAGAGTTGTAATGTTGGTCTTTCAGATCGGACTTCCAACGCAGGCCGTATATATACTATTACTAATGTGGGAAGTTGGTCCTTCGAGCCGGGTTTTGATGAATGTTCAATACAATGTTCCGAACCTGCAAAAATTGTATTCAAAAAATATCCTGCTTCATCAATTTAAAAATACACACATGTTTGAAGAACGAATGAACACAAGAGCCTTAAGAGAGTCAAATGTAAAATCTTTCAACATCCCAGTTTGTCAAACTTCTTATGGGCAAAGAAGTTTTAAATATAATGCAACAAAGCTGTTCAATTCTCTACCTCCTGAAATTAGAAACACGCAAACCAAAAGTACATTTAAAAGTAAAATCATTGATCACCTCAAATAAACATATCCATCACAAGTATTTAAAAACAGACTTACCTTTATACCTACTGTGTGTATATATGTAACCATGTACCTACTGCAATCTTCTTATATATATGTAACATACTTGAATTGTATATTTAAAGAAAAAAAATTATATTAACCTGCCATTTTCATAATATTACTACAAAATCTTAGATAACCACTCTGTAAATTGCCATCTCAACACAGGCGTTTCACATCTAGTGAGATGGGCAATACGTCATTTTATAACCAAATGTAATATGAAAATAATTAAATAAATAAATAAATAAACTAACGATTTAAAAAAGACCTTTTCTGTCAAATTGTTACTTCCATTCAAATTTTAGCCATCTATATCAGATATTTTACCACTCGAATTTTGATCCTTCGATCTAGATATTGAACAAAAATTAAGAAAAATCAAGCTATCCAACACAAAATTTTGTCTTTCGAGCCGAATTCTGGGCGGCTCTGCGTACAATTACTACGCAATTAATACTTCAGGAATGGATAGGATGGTGATAGTTTCAGTCGGATTTCTGGCCATCATTGGCTGTACACTAATACAAATCGGCTGAAATGGAGCCCTTTTTATATCCGTAGTTCAAATAAAATATTATTTAGAAAAATTGTAAAAAATAAATCAAGGGCCGAATTAAATTCGACAGCTCGGTGAATCAACACTCACGTAATGTACTATTAATTATGTATACTTCACAGCAGATGCGTTTACTTGTCTATAATATTTGTTATTATAATATTATATAGTGAAATAGAAAATTTGTTGAAATTATTAATAATAATAACTATAAGTTCTAAAGATCGACCAAAAATGTCGATAGTCCTAATGTATTGGTTGATCGTGGCTCAATGAACTACTACTCTTTAGCTGTAAAGTGATAAAAATAAATGTATTGAAATGGAAAATAATTTTTTTTAAATATTATTTCATAGCTGATTATCCTGCGTAGCCATAAGATGTAATAAACCGATTGTAAAGTACAAATGATAATATAATTGTGTGATAGGAATTAATATTTATAATATTTGCCGCTATATTATAAAACGAATAAATACCTCAATATTAAATGATTGTTTTCATTTATTTATTTATTGTTGGAACTTTTACAGATTGTTAACGATTATTACATTAATGAAATTGGCATTGGGATGTACTGCATACATATTACCCAAATTTAAAAGTTCACAGAGTGCGTAAATCGAGGTTTAGAGTTGTAACCAGGTGGAGATGCTACTAATGAAATTACAGAAATAATAATAAGCAAAATAAAATATAAAACACAGTAAGCATAACGTACCAATTACACAAATTTTAGTTCAAAAATTTCAATTTGCCATAGCTAAGGGAACGCACCCATACTACGTGACACGTTTAGGGGGGGGGGGTCTTCAAAATGTCACGCTCCATACAAATGAGCGGCGGGTTGCTTAGGTTTTTGGTCACCGGGGGGGGGGGGGGGGGGTTAAAAATTGCAAAAAATTGGTCACGTAGTAAGGGTACGTTCCCTAATCATTATTTTAATATTATTATCGTGCATGTTTATACCACTGTGCAATTTTAGGTCAGCATGTTATTGGCCTCCCAATATGTTTTCAACGCGGAAATAACTATTTTCGAACATTATCTCTGAGAGTGTAAAAATTGGTGGACAAATTCAACGCTACAATGGAATTTTTTTTAAATGTGCTTATGTCACACCTGATGCAATAACTTTACTAATTAAATAGCTAAAGTCCCCGTCGTTGCTCGGATTTTACGCGGAGTTTCTCGAAACTTGATGTAGACGTAGACAGTAAGTGTAAATTTGTTTTATTAAGTATTCAAATTCTGCTTTAAGGAGTGGGAATAAGGGGTTGGGGTTTTCGAAATCGCATGCAGAGTGTTAATAGGGGTGGATAGAAATCTGGGGGTCAGTGTGTCCAGGAGTGGACTACAGATGGCTCAAATTTAATAATTTTAAGAAAAAAAACTTTAACAAGCTATTTTTTTATATTAGCTCCACAGAGAAGGCACAGAAGAAAATAATTCCCCTCAGGGCCTATGTCATCTTTGGGGATGCTGTGTGGAGGGTCTAGGAAACGAAGAAGAGGAGGTTGTGGGAAGTAAAAGGGTATTAGGGGTGGGTACGAATATGGGGTCAGTGTGTCCAGGAGTGACGGACGTATGAATACATCCCTTCCACTGCGGTGCAAGGCGATATTCTGAGAGAGGTCTGTTGGAGAGGTCAAAAGGTGTCCCTTAACTAGTCTCTCCCGATCCGACCTGCCATGCAAATAATGGCAAACGCACCGCCGCGAAGATCCTGACAAATCTAACCCCATGAATCCGGGCAACCCTGTTTAGTTTCCATACGTAGCGGTACCTAAAAACAAAAGCGTTTCAAAGTAACCCCCGAGGACTATCCAGGCATTTATTTATTTATTGTTTCTTTACACTGTAGGTAAAAATGTTTACAATACAATTTGTTACCTCACTAGGACAAGCCTGTGTTGAGGTTAACAATAATTATACAAGTTAACAAAATAACACAAAATTATACAGATTTTGAAAGAACAATATTGTTGTATTTCTTACAGATTGAGATTAGATTATGGGTACCTACTGGTACCTACTAAACTGATGGCGCTAGGTACTACATTAATGTAGACTTTTAGGGTGACCACAGTTTTGAGATCTGATTTAAAATAAAATAAAATAAAGTTTTTTTTTTTTTTAAGGATTAAGTTGTGAATAATAAATATATGTATATAATTTAACATGCTGTAGATTTGGCAAGAGGAAGATGAACAAAAACGGTTCAAACAAAAATAATATTATTTTAGCTTATTATTATAAACATACTCATTTAGCTAATAATTTAGAAAGGACAAAGTAGAGAAAATCAATTGGCAATCCTCGACTAACACAAATAATTTAAGATCCTTCTTAAAAGTGTACAAGGAATTAGATGACTTTATATGTTCTGGAAGGCTATTAAATATGAGTGGAGCTTGATAAAAATAATTTCTTTGACCAAAAGAAGATTTAGTTTGAATTGCCATAAAGTTCAGACCAGAGCCAATTCTCGTAGTACGAATTTGCTGTGTTCTTTCTGCAAAATTAATATTATTAAAAAATTTACAAAGCGTTTGTGTAATATATAACTGATTTACGTTCATTACATTACATTCCTTAAAAAGTAAATGAGTTGGATATTTAATTTTTTTCTTAAACATAACTTTAAGAATCATTTTTTGGGCAATATTAAGTGGTTCTATATAAGTCTTTGGGCAGGATCCCCAGCACACAATATTATAAGAAAGCAGAGACTGGATTATTGCAAAATAAACAGTTTTTAATTTTTCTTTGTCTAGTATATGTCTCAGTTCTTTAAAGATATAGTCTCCTAGTATTATTTACTAACATATTAATATGATCATTCCATCTCAAAAATTTATCTATTTTTACACCAAGGTATTTGATGCTGACTACATTTTCTAAAGGGTTGCAGTTACATGTTTGAAAACAATTGTGAATAATCAAGTTGTGAGTTTCAGAAGGCTGACTTTTACTTGAAATGCTAAAAGTGATAAATTTGGTTTTTTGTGCATTCAAAGTTAATATATTATTGTTTAACCAACTATTTACCACTTTTAAACCTATATTACTTTTGTTGAAAGTTTCATTCCAAGTTTTACCCTCAAATATTAAGGCAGTGTCATCTGCAAAACTAACAATGTTACCAGGAATATTCAGACTACATAAATCATTTATATAAATAAGAAACAATATTGGCCCAAGCACACTACCTTGCGGGACTCCAAAGGAGATTGATTTACCCTCGCTTAACATCTTATTTATTTCCACTTGTTGTGTTCTGTCACTAAGATAAGATCTGAACCAGCCCATTGCTGTATTATTAATGCCTAAAGATGATAATTTTTTAAGTAGCAATTCGTGGGAAACAGTGTCAAATGCTTTTGATAAATCCAAGAACACCGCTATGGCTTTGTTGCCATAGTCCAGCGCTCTTGTAACTTTGGTCAATACCTTTAAAACAGCATCACTCGTACCTTTATTTGCTCTGAAACCGAATTGATTGTCAGAGAGTAATTTGTATTTTTCTAAGAATGAAACTAATCTTGACTTGGCCAATCTTTCTATCAATTTTGAGAGAGTATTGAGTAAAGATATGGGTCTGTAATTGTTAACCTCTAGGTGATCCCCACCTTTGAAAAGAGGTACAACCTTAGCATTCTTACAATGAGTAGGAAATATGCCACTCTTAAAACTAAGGTTAACAATGTGAGATATGGGACCAGCCAATACAGAAACATGCTGTTTGTATACCATGATATTTAAGCCATCAATAACAGGAAAAAGACATTTTTAATTCATTTATCACTTTTGAAACTTCATAAATGCTAGTAGTTTTAAATTCAAAGCTCTCTCCTGAAAATTGAGTACAAGGTATAAAATTGTTAACAAGACACATTTCGGTAGTTTTATTTGCACTGCACAATTGTTTTGCGAATCTAGGACCAATATCACTGAAGAAGCTATTTACGTGATTAGTGATTATATTTGGATTCTCTTCCATTGAGATGATATTGTTATTGATTTTTATTTTTTTTATAGACACTTGCTCCTTTTGTATATTTACAGCCTCCTTTATAATCTTCCACTGTTGCTTGGTATTTCCATTGACGTTATCCAGTTTCCTTTTGTAATATGCTTGCTTTGTATATTTTATAATTTTTGTACACCAGTTTCTATATCTTTTGTAATAATCCAGCAGTTGAATATTATTTGAATCTGCTCGAAATTTGTTGTGTAATTTGTCTCGGGTTCTGAGACATTTAATAATTCCATTATTTATCCAAGGTTTTAAATATTTCATATTATGCTTTACACTTCGTACAGACGAACAACTTTCCACATGCATTTTTAAACATTTTATGAAATTTTCAGTCGCTAAATTAACATCTTTTGATGACAGAACTGACTGCCATGATTCTTTCTTTAATTTGACTTTCAAAAGATTGTTATCGATGACGGTTTTCAAGTTTTCATTATCTTTTGCTATTTTATTTAGTGTAAAGCTCATAAATCTCAGCAATATCACATCATGATCTGTTATGGCAGTAGTGAAGACAGCTCCCTCTGGTTCAAATTTAGATTTTACCATAATGTGATCGATGCAGCTTGAAATGGTAGAAGAAACTCTGGTAGGTGAAATTATGATTGGCTTCAAGCCATGAAAAGCCAAAAGAGAGAGGTATTTTTGAGTTTTCATATCGCTCAAATCCAAAGTATTAATATTTATGTCGCCACATAAAATGATCTCCTTATTTTTTATAGATGTAGAGTCAAGCAGTGCACTCAGTGATTCAAGGAAATTATCTATATGAGCCAGGGACGGAGATCTATAAACAGCTATTACACACAAGGTACTCGATATCTGCATTTTTAGGCATTAAAAGAAAGGATTCGAAGTGGAGTTGCCGCAATACCGGTAGATGCGCAATGTTATGGGCAACTTAGCAACGAAGCTGCAAGAATGTGTACAAAAATGGGGGCCACTTTTCGGACATTATTTAAAAAAATGAACTATCCTACACTTACTCGTACACAATGTTTGGATTCGTGTAGATTATGTTTTCATCAATGAATTTTATAAAAGATGATTTATAGAATGTTTTCAGATTTTTATAAAACCGTTCCATTTCACTGGCTCAACTGTTAGTATGAGGAAATGATTGTAAATGTATTTCAAGAAAATAACACAGATGTCATTGGTTATCAAAGTTAAGATTATTCAATCGGCATCAAATCAACACACTTCCACAATTAGTGTGTATTTTTAGTAAATGCTTCAGTCTGTCTGAAAGGTGACAAAACTTTATAAAGCGCGACATCTATTGACATTTTTTTGTAGTAATTTGATGAAAATAAATAACAAACTTCATTAAAGTTTAAACCAAACATACGTTATAATCTATGCGTTCACAGATGGCTCCAATTTAATTACTTTAGAAAAAACCACTTTTACAAGCTATTTTTTTTTAAATTAGCTCCACAGAGAAGGCCCTAAGGAAAACAATTCCCCACAGGGCCTATGCCATCTTTGGGGATGCTGTGTGGAGGGTCTTTTTAGGAAAATAAGAAGAGGAAGTTCTGGGAAGGAAAAGGATATTAAGGGTGGGTAGGAATTTGGGGGTCAGTGTGTCCGGGAGTGACGGACGTATCAATCCATCCCTCCCACTGCGGTACGGCTGGAGAAGTCAAAGTGACTCCCCAACCATACTCTCCCGATCAGGGCTGCAATGCAGCTGGTGGGCAGACGCATCCTGGACAAAGCTCACCCCATGAATCCGGGCACCCCTGCTAAGTCACCAAACGTAGCGAACCACTTGGGATGACCTATGGCAGAGTTGTTGATTATCCAATAAATGGTTCCCGGGGTGGCGGTACCCATAGCCGCCTACCAAATTAATATTTTAAAGCACAAATTACAAATTTTGAACTTGAAATTATCTTTAAGTTTTCGAAGAAATCTTCTTCCGAAATGTTTACACTTTGTGATGGCATTAATTATTTTATTAAAAGACGAATAACTTTGCATAGATCACTTTATTTTATACACAATCTACGTGTTACATGAACTATGTTCACATCATCAGGAGTAAATGTACACTGAAGTTACAAATTACAAAATACATACAGATACCAGATTAAATACAGGGGAATGGGGTAAGAAGGAAGGGAGGGGGGGTAAGAGTGGGGAAGTTTATTGGAATTAGGGATTACAACATCATTAGCAGGGAAAGACCGGTTAAGTGGGAAAATATTGAAGAGGGTTCATAATTTTTTTTTGCTTATATTCCTTATTTCTAAGATTTCAAAACTTTTTAAAAACTTCGTCGTGATCTCACGAAGTGGTACCTTAAAATTCACTGAAAACTTCCGAAAACCTAGTTCCCCTCAGCAAAAGATCTCCTAGTGAGGAGGACTAAGAAAATATTCTACAACTCTTTTATATTTACCCTAAGTGACCAGCTCAGGTATGTGGGCTCCATCGAAGCCAGAGCAAAGTTAGCCTCCCAGAAACTGGGCGTACTGTACAGGGCTCGCAGATACTTTAATAGTACACAACTGTTAACCCTGTACAAATCACAAGTGCACCCCACGGTTGAATTTGGCAGCCACCTCTGGTCTGGAGCTCCAAAATATCTGAAAAATACCCTCGACTCTGTGCAGAAACGTGCGCTCCGTTTGATAGATTCTCCCATCTTAACAGACGGGTTGCAATCTTTAGAGCACAGGCGTCGGGTGGGAATGCTATCCTTGTTCTACCGGTATTACAATGGAAGATGCTCCGAGGAACTAGCATCATTGATCCCTTCGGCACTGGTGCATAGTCGGGAAATACGCCAAACGCGTGCCCAACATTTGTACACGGTTGACATTTGTCACATGAGAACGGCTCGTTTCTTCGACTCGTTCTTGTGTTCAACAGCTCGGCTGTGGAACGATTTGCCGGCCTCTGTGTTTCCTCCTTCCTACAACATGGGTCTCTTCAAGACCAATGTTCATTCCTTCCTCTCCTCAAAAAGACCCTCCACCCAGCATCCCAGATGACATAGGCCCTGAGGGAAATTATTTTCCTCAGGGCCTCCTGTGTGGAGTTAATGTAAAAAAAAATATTATTTTTCAAAATAAATTATAATTTGAGCGTAATATGCAGGGCCGTCAAATCGAGCGCTGCCTTACAACCCGTATGTAGTATTTTAAGTCCTAAGTTTGTATCAAATGTATGATCATTTTTTAATAAATGATCTGCGAACTCAGATTCGCTATAACCATTTAAAGCCCTAAGATGTTCTTTTACTCATACTTCAAATTAAAAGCAATTACAATCCTTACAATTGAGTTTGTAAACATCAGATTTTTTTAGTTTTAATGTCTTATGTTATGTCTATGTTTATCTTTGTTGTTAAGTATGTATTTATTTAATTTATTATTAGTATAAAATGCCGGTTGAATAGTACCGGGAACGTAATTACTTAGTGTTTTTACGGTATCGTAAATCAAGAAATATAATTCACTAGCTTTTTCCCGAGGCTTCGCTCGCATGGTATTAGGGGATTGCCACTCCGCCTCCTCCACCTTCCCTCTCCCCACTCCACTTCCCCCATCAACCCCCCCTCCCCTCTCCGCTCCCCCCATTTCACTCTCCCCATTAACCCCCCTCCCCCCCAACCACTTCTCCCCCCTCCACCTTCCCTCTCCCCACTCCACTCATCTATCAACCCCTCTCTCCCTTCCCCTCCTTCTCCACCGACCACCACCCCACCCAATACCCCTCCCCAATCCACCTCCCCCCACCTTCCTCCACCCCTCCCCTTCCTTCCCTCCCCCCTCTCCCACGGCCTCCTCCACCTTCTCTCTCCACTCCACTCACCCCCATCAACCCCCTCCCCCTCTCCCTCCACCCACTCCCCCCCATCAACCCCTTCCCCCCTTCCCCCCACCCCTCCACACACCTTTCTCCATCCTTCCCCTTTCCTTCCCTCCCCCCTCTCCCTAATCCCTTCCCCCCACCCTCCTCCCCCTCCCCTTTCCCTCCACCTCCACCAACACCCTCCCAACACCCCCTCCTCACACTCACCTCTCGCCTTTTCCACATTCATTCCCGATACATTCAGTTTTCAAAATGCTCGCGTGCCACCTATTATAATTTTTTGTACAAATTTCATAATGCCAGAACTCAACGGGTAATTTTATACAAAATAACGAACAAAAAATAAGAATTATCCAATTTGGTGCAGTCGTTCGGGTTTATGCGCGTACATACATTTCGGTGATTCATTTTTAGAGATAGTTATTAATTTCGACGCCAACAAAGCACTCTTTTTAGGGTGAATTTCCTAACTTAAAAAAAAAACATCGTTTCCAAGGCGACAATTGGTTTGCTTTTTTTCTGACGTTTGAAATAAATCGATTTTGTTAGGGACAGAAAACGTATGATAAATAATTTCACAACGCCAGAGATTATTCATAACGCCAGAGCTTACCAATATACATAGCCTATAGTACTCGCAAATAATGTAGCTTTCTATTAGTGAAAGAATTTTTAAAATCCATTCAGTAGTTTTTGCGTGAAAGAGTAACAAACATACATCCAGACATCCATACAAACTTTCGCCTTTATAATATTAGTAGGATAGTAGGAAGTAGGATGATTTTATCATATATATTAATTCATTTTATCATTCATCATAATATTTTAAAGCACAACTTAGAAAACCTTATATACGAGTACACGTAATTTAAACTAACTTAAGTTAGACAAATAATATTGGGATGAATGGTGTGCTCACCTCTAATTAGAATCATCACTAAAGCCATTGCTGAAATAATTATGTGATGTTTTCTGTTGATGAGCCAATAAGGGGGCATACATTAATTACGTGAGCAGTTTTTCTTCCAATCTAGACCCCACCCCCTTGGTGAGATAAATTTGGGCCACTTCGTGTATTCTTTTCGCGTAACTTGAGATTTTGCTGGACCCCCCCCCCCCCCTTTCGAGCTCACGTAATTAATGTTTGCCTCCTAAATAAACAAATATTTGATAAAATAATATTAAATCGTAATCACCATATTATATTTGTACACGTAGATAAAATCCCTCTGTTTACTTGTAAATAAAAGTGGGCGCGTGCGTCACTTCCCAATATCAACACTATTTATGTTTACATAAATGAGGTTATATTAATAGATAATGATGAGATGATACAGCGCCGTTGATCCGAATCAAGAAAAGTGCGATTGCTAAATTCACGTAATCATATTTAAAAAGGTGACTGGCCAACTCAGAATGAAACCAACTCAGAACCACCTCAGAAAGGTCATAAAGAGTGATGATAAAAAAATATAAAAAATTGGTTAAATAGGTTAAGCTGGTTATGGTCAACGGCTATTTAAAATTTATTTTTTTCACAGCTTTTAATGACTTTTCAAAGAGTTGTTTAGTTGACTTGATTCTGAATTGGCATGCAACCATACAAAAAAGCCATTTTCACCTGAAACGGTCAACGAGATAAGAAGTTAAACGGCAAAGTATGATATTTGAAGAAAGGTATCCTGTCGAGTGTGTTATAAAAACATTAAAAAAACACATAAAAAACTTATTTTCATTTAATTTTTTTTTGGCCGTAGCCGGTTTCAGTCTGTTAAAGCATCTTCAGATTAGTACAAGTAATTCTCAATCAATAATTTATATACATAACATACGGGAAAGATTATACAGTTACTAGCAGTTAAAACCCGCTCCTCAGATTTTGCTGCTAGGCCCTGCGGGCGGCTTTTGGTTCGGCTTCGCCCAGTTAATATGAATACCGTACAAGAGTCTCAACTGCTCCCGTCTGAAGCCAGTGAGACTATAGCATCCCCAATTGGCCAATGCAATGATGTCATATGTAATATATAGCCGCGTGATACTATTATTCACAACTTAGTATTACCGTCAATCTTTCCATATCGGTAGAGATACTCAAATTTACAAATCGTAGTACTTATACCTAGGGGGGCACGTTCTCATGCGACCTGCTAACGGAAGTAGCGCCATCCTTTGACAAATTCTTGAATTCGAAACCGAATTACAACGGTAGCATTGTTTGAAAATTCACGTATATAGATGTTTGTTTATATGGTGCGGCGCGGCGGCAGTCATGCACTCGAAGCCGGGTTCTTAAATTCAGCCACGCAGACGCAAGCCTATTAATACTGTTATATTATATTAACAGGAGGGGTAGTCTGCGAGGAGTTAATTCAATTTATCCGGGACCCAAATGTGACCATAACTTTTTATGATTTTTCTGTTTTCAGATTTTCGATTGAGTTTCGCTAATATTGTCTTCATATTATTAAATATAATAATTAGGGGTTTTACTCATTAAATTAAAAATTAAAATAAAAATAAATTATTAGCAAAAAAAATAATTTTATTAATTTAGGAATGAACCCGTGGTATTAAACAGCAGATTAGATTGTAGTGTGTACGTTTGATATTACATAACAAATCACTTGCACAACCAGATCACCTTATTATCAAAGATCTACAGAACTGATTAATAACAAAGATGATTAATTTGAATACTCGAATTTAAAATAATATTAATAAAATTCATGAGCTGAAGGCAGATTGTAATATCAGAAATCTGAAACACTCAGGATAAGACAGTTTGAAATAAATTTCAGAAAAAATACATAATGTAAATAATTATGTATTACTAGCGAATTTTTTTGCAATGCCATTTAAATAAATAAATAGTTTCTCCCTGCGTGTCCTTTCCCATGCGTCCCGCGTCCCTTTCCCCTCCCGCGTTCCCCTTCCACATTCCCAGTCTTTATCCTCCCGTGAGACCCTCCCCTCTCCACGTACCTCATTCACCTTCCCTGCCTTCCCCCCACTCATCCCCCATCCTACGAATCCATCTCCTTATTTCCCCATCCCCATCCCGGATTCCCCCCCCCCTCCCCTCCCTGCCGCTAAACTATATGAAATACACCCATTTTTCAAACAGCTTTCGCGCCGCCTTTTGCAAAAATTTTATACAAATTTCATAACGTCAGAGCTTTCCAGTATTTATAAAAAAACCTGCGAGGGCGTGCGCACTACAAATAACCAAGTTTCATCGCAATCGGATGAATAGAACAGGAAAAAATATATAACGCCAGAGCTCACTATTACATGCGCAAATCAAATCACCAAAGTTTAATAACCGAAAAACCGAAACTAATCAAAACCTGCTTAGTAGTTACTTAACTGGAAGAGAATAATTTGTACAAATTGGTAAAAAATTGACAAAACTCTACCAATTAAGAAAGGTGTACCTCATTGAAGCGTATTAGGACCAATCGTAGAAGTTTCTGAAAAACCTTACCCAAACCATGAAGTTGTACCATAGAAGTTGCTGAAAACTTATCCAAAACATAGTCCCCCTCAGCCCAGGATCTCCTAGTGAGGAGGACTACGGATATAATTTACATTTATTTAATATATATTTATTAAATGTAAAAACTGAAATATGGGAACTAAATAAAAAATAAAATAAAAAAAGTTAGTAAGTACCTACCAAATTACCAGTATTTAAAAAATATTAATAATCAGTAATTGTTTATTCTTATTACCTCTAAGAGCTGGTATTGCAACATAATTTAAAATGGTTTTCTGCGTTTGGTTTTGGCGCAACTGAACAACTGAGCTTAGCCTCGTCGTCTTTATTGATACTTATGACATTTTTTATGAATTTCAATTTCCAAAATTAGGCGTGCTCTACGCGTTTTGGTTCTTCCCAGGCCTTCAGTAACAAATACAAAGTAATGAGTTTGAATTAAACGCTCGGCAATTGCCGATTTGTCAGAATGGCCGAGTTTACATGCTCAAAAATGTTCTGAAATCCATTAGACATGGTCATGGTTTCTGGCCTACATAAACCTTGTCACATCCAGAACACAAGCGCTGGTAATAGGATTCAGAGTGTAGTACAGGTTCGTATGAGTTGGTTTTCTATACACGTGTGCCCTAGCTAGGTTACCATCTTCTTTTCGTATCACCTCCTCATCCAGAAAAGGCAGGATTTCATATTGGTTTTCCAACTTCATTGTCAACTTAATTTTAATTAATTTATTTATTTATTACACGCTCTGATGGGCTTTTACATTATAATTTATAAGTTGAGTAACAAACAATGAAGAAAATATAATACAATGAGAAAAGAAAATACACAATACGATGTAACAACAAAACCAATAATAAAATAAAAATACATATTATGTAAAAATGATAAGAAGTCTTATATTCAATATAAACAAAAATTAAAGAAATTATGTAAATCTATTTGGTAGGTACATTTTGCTGTTTTTGGTAAGTTACTTCTTAGATAGAGGAGTTAGGACCCACCGCAAATTGTTAAAATTGCCTGGTTTGAACGCCATCATCATAATATGTTCGGTATACAAACTAGACAACGCATTTTCAAAAAAAATCAAAACGTGGAGTCGTAGAATATTTTCTTCTAATACAGTTGGCAAAAAAAAACATAAAAAATCGGTCCAGTTGTGGAGAAGAAAATTGGGGAGTACAAATCGTCGATTTTGTTTAGGTATTATCAGCCTGCGGTGCAGTTGTCCCTTTCGCTCAGTATTCGGAGGAGTAATAGTGGCAGTGAGCAACAGTTTGGTAAAATACCAATTGAACAAATTTCTCGGCGAACGGGTTTTATTAATCATAGATTTTTTAAAAAGACAATTTGAAAATTCATACGTACCTTCATTGCTATCTGAAATGATAAATATAATATCATCAGAGAGGTTGTTGCGTGGTACATTGCGTCAAAGAAAATTTCAATGGGTATAAAACAGATAAATAGAAATAAAATTGTTCTTCAAGTAATCTTTGTTTCGATCAATCTTCTTTATCACATAAAATAAATAATATTTGTATCGTTTCTAAAATCGGCTCAAGATGAAACTAGTATGAAGGTATGTAGGTAGGTATTATTAAATGGAAACTTGACCCCTTAGCAGAATCTGCAAATACGATCTACCAAGACTTGTTTAAAGGCATATTCTTTGACAAATTAAAATGAACACACACAAAACAAAATTAATAATTGAATAATTTTTATAGCGCCGTTTTGGTTTAAAAAAACACCTCAAAGATGTTGATTTTTTTTAAACCAAAACGGCGCTATAAAAAATATCCAATTATTAATTTTGGATAATTTTTATAGCGCCGTTTTTTTTAAACCAAAACGGCGCTATAAAAATTATCCAAAATTAATAATTGGATAATTTTTATAGCGCCGTTTTGGTTTAAAAAAACACCTCAAAGATGTTGTACAAATATAAAGTATTGGGCTCATCTAATTATTATTATTATTTTTTTTTTTTTAAATATATATATTTTTTTTTATTATTGTACAAAAGTTACATACAATGGGAATTTATAAAAGCTAAGCTACCGCAAGTAGCTAGTCAGCACTTGCAGTGGCTTAGCGGGTACATTCACAAAAGTAATCTTAAAACTTCCACTTAGGTTTAAATACGTAGTACATAGTTTTTCTACATTAGTTCCACATAGGATGGAATTTCTGGTAAGGAAAAAGGAATGAGGGATGTGTAAGAATCAATGTATTCAGGAGTGACGGACGTACGAATCCATCCCTCGCCAAGGCGGTGGGTTGAGAGAGTACGGCTGGAGATACCAGGTCTAGATTAGGTCTCCCTCAACCAGTCTATCCCGAGCGAAACCGCACCCCATGAGCCAGGGCACCCTTGCTAAGTGACCTTGGGGTGACCTATGGAGAGGTGTTGGTTATCTAAAAAATGGTTCCTGGGGCAGAGGTACTTAAAGACAATTCAAATAACTTGCACGTGTTACATCGAGGTAGGTACGAAAAATGACTCTACCAACTTGCTGCTTATATTTTACGCAAGTTAAGATTATTATTACCTCTTTCGTTTATTTATATTATTTTGCTGAATTGTTACTATGTTTAGATTTAGATCTTGGCATTACTATGCGTTTTTAAAGTTTTAACGAAATTCTTGATTTTATGAAACTATATATTTATATACATTCCATAAAAAACCTATAATAATTTCCAATAATTCTGTTAAGATTTTGGTTTTATGACACTATTTCCATGATAACCTTATAACAATTTCCAATAATTCTTTTTATATTTTTGGTTTTACGATATTATGTACATCCCACTATAACCAACAACAATTTACAATAATTTTATCTAGATTCTGTATACTTATGTTTTTATGATTATGTGCATGCATGCGTATACATATGTGTATGTCTGTGTATATGTATGCTTTTGTATGTACCCATCTCCCATCAGAACAGACCTTGTCTAGTGAGGCGGGTTACTTAGTTGTAATTTGTTTAATATTTGTGTAATATGTTAATTTTATTTCAATAAACGCCCGGGTTGCCGGCAATTTAAAAAAAATTAAATAGAAGGAATTCGTAGAGCCAAAACACGATGAAAAATCTGGTTAAAATAATGAGTTTTTAGAATCTACACTGAAATCAGATGAAAATATGTTACTATGCGAGTAAAGTTTTCGTCAAACCAAAACATGCAGAGAGCAAATAAACATACCCAAACAAAAAATAAATACAACCAAAAATTATTATCAAAACAAGATATTGTAGAAATATAATTAAAACATCACGTCCAAAAATAAGATTTTATTTTAATCGATATCTTATGAGCGATCATCACCAGATGTTGTTATTCACAGGCCAAATATTTTTAGCAATTTTATTATCAATGATCTCAATGTACAGTGGTCAATTATAACCTTTCGGGTAGCATTTACGTTGATTATTGCTTAAAAAAAAACGTATTAAAAAAATTATAAATTCCGGAAAAATAAGTTGCATTATTGATTGGCGGCGGAGAAAGAATGGATAAACTGAATTGAAAGAAAAAACTTTAGTCTAAAAGGCGTAAAATATGTTTTATATATCAATACATATCTCACATTTCACTTTAACAACCACATTCGAAGAACTCAGAAGCAGACTAAAATTAAAATTTAAAATATGCAAAGGAAAAAACTACCTTCCAAGAAATCTGTCATATTATTTCTAATTTTTAAACCTCTAATTCAATTGGAATTTAATTTTAATATGACTCTTTTTATGAACTTTTGGACTTTAAAGATGATTTAATCCAAAAAGAAACAATCTGTCGTATACCCCGAAGGATTAATTTTAACTTGTTTTCAATCTACTATAATAAGCCATGTTCCTCAAGTTTCTGGTAATTGTTTGGTTTGATTACCTCCTTACTGTAGTTTTATGTGCACTCTGTTATTATTATTTCTAAACGTAAACTGCCTCTTATTCTTTATTATAATTTAGTTTTAATGACTCTTTGTTAATATTGTTCTTTAGGAATTGCTTTGTATATACTGTATATTCTTTGTTTCACACTGTTACTCTGTTATTATTATTTCTAAACGTAAACTGCCTCCTATTCTTTATTATAATTTAGTTTTAAGAATTCTTGTTGTTAATATTGTTCTTTAGGAATTGCTTTGTATATACTATATATTCTCTGTTTCACATTATTTAATCAATTTTGTATTTTGTAAGGACTCGTAAGGAACACTTTAGGATTAATTTTAAGTTTATTAAAACTAAGCGCACTTGAAGTGAAATATCACAAAACTGCGCTATATAAATACTACGTTATTATTATTATTATTATTAACAGATATTTTAAAATAGCACTCTCCTTGAAATGTCTTAGCACGACTCGATGTATCCACGGGTTTCGCCCGATATGCTTCCGCCGTTGTCAGACTGGTACTAAAGATAACAACTGAGGATAGTACGAATCGTAAAATGTCTTATCAGACGATCGGAAATATTCATGCTCCACTGAAACAAAAGATTACAGACCTAGTCAATGAAGCAGCTGTTTACTAACGAGAACTTTAAGTGCTAATGAATAAAAACTAGGAATTTCGCAAACCCGATACATATTGATGGGGCTAAATGAGGCGTCCCACAGGGCACACAAATGGGACCAGACTATTTAAAAATAAAACTACAAAGAACAGGCTCCATAGTATGAAGTTTGGTTTGGTTCCTTATTACAAAAATATTTACATTGACAAATGTACAAAAACGTTTCTGTTATGCAATTTTTTTATTCTTGACAGTTTATCCAACAAATTAGAACCTTCCATAGCCAACGAAATGCATAACAAAACAAACATTTATTATCTTGTATGTACATTTCAATCGTCATTTAGTAAATTTATATTCTTTAATGTGATTTTTTTTAATGTGAATACCGCGCAAGAGTCCCAACCATCTGAAGCCAGTGAGACTGGCATCCCCAATTGGGGTATGATGGGAGGCTGAAGGTAATGGGGAGGGAAATAGATGGGGAATAGGGGGGTGGGTGAGTACCTGGCTATTCAGATCTGGTTTAAATTTCAATTCTGAATGGTGGTCTTACAGCACAGGAACGTGCTGCAAATATAATACATACTATTTTAACCGAATAAATTGTGAAATAACACAAATCAATCAAATAATGTTTATTTGCGCACGTCGGGATTTGAACCCGCGACCTCCTCTAGACGCCTGATGAACTAAAGACAAAACATTTAAAAAATTTAAAATATTAATAAAATAACAATAATCTTCAACAATCCTTTATTTTTCTACAATAGCTTTTTTGAGTTTGATACAAGTAACTGGGTAAAAAGTTATTTTATTTCTTTACACGTCATTTTGATTGCGCGAACCTAATTAGGAGATAAGCCCCTACTCTGGGAACAGATAACCACGCGAAGTAATTTTTTGATTCTCGCTTGATCTTCGTATTTCTATTTAAGGGGATTCTTGTTGGTGGAATCGTCAGTACGTCTCTTGAGGCGGTTTTTTTTTGTACACGAGTGAAAGAAATAGTACCCAACATGCAGCTAGCTCTGTTTTTGGTGGTCGCTTTGGTTGGAGGAAGCATGGCCTTCGTTCTTCCTGGAGGTAAGTCGAAAAAATCTTAATCAAAATATTACAATTGTCTGGTTATATATAGGCTTTGTGGAAAATAGTTAAACAGTTAAACTGTAATGAATGCTAATTATTCAATACAATTATATTATTAAAAACCCTGTAATTTTTATGGTGAATTTATAGATGAGACAGATTTAAGTTATAATCAGCTAATGGCTACTCTCAATGCCATTTTAACTGTTGCATTGAATAGAAATAATAGTGCAATAAACTATCTCTAAATAACGTAGGCGTGCGCGAAAGATCATTCTACAGCATGTGATTTCAAATTAAATATCGTAGTAAAAATAATACTTGAGGCAGATTAGGATTAGAAATCAGAATCAGAGAAAAGACAAAGTAAAAAAAAAACTCAAGCAAATAAAATAAGCCAAGTGTCTATGTTTTTTAACTTAAGCGATGACCTATAGGTAAAATTTTTATCTCCAAAATTGTTCAAAAATTAGTTAATTACTGAAATTTAGATACTATAGATACACTATATTTTTTAGGATCGAATATTGCAGCTCTTAAATCTACCATCCCAAAGATATAAACTTATTAAAATATCTTTTAAATCCTCCAGGCAATGTTTAATGAGCACATATATTGTACTTTCTTAACAATATAATTTATTTTTATGCTGAACAAAAGTCAAAGTGTGCAAAGTTTCAATTTCAGTTTTCTCAATGTTATGATAGGAGATTTAATATTTTAACTCTAGGCCATCGATTAGTTCTCACGACACTCCGTTTTACGTGTATTGGCCTTCCATTATTTTTGGTTCTAATGGCTATTCGTTTGATCGTACATCCTATGTCTTCTTGGAACATTGTCGACATCTGTCCACAATTTTAAAATCTTTACCAAAAAGACATTGATGACTGATGTTCATTTTGTTGTTGTTCGCTGTTCTCAATTGTGACGTTTGTTTTCAGAACGTAACGCCCGTGCCGTGACAATCGTTAACCGCGCCGGATGGGGTGCGCGCGCTCCCACTTCCATCACCTCCATGTCCACCCCCGTACCCTATGTCGTCATCCACCACTCAGAGAGCAGCGCCTGCACCACCAACGCCGCCTGCGTCAGCGCCGTCAAGGGATTCCAGAACTATCACATGGACTCCAACGGATGGGCCGATATTGGATACAAGTGAGGCCCGATCATACCAACATCAAATCCTCACTTTTATACCGATCATTTCCACCGATCAAATCACAAAAAGAATTTTTCTGCCTAAGTCTTGGGATCAGCTTAGAAGATAATATGCCTCCCTCAAACGTTTACTATTTGGCTGATCTCAGCCATCCAAAGTTGACAGCTGTCTTTCTCTAGCTTATTTTTCTTATCCATGGACGCGTTTGATGATATTGGAATTCCAATCATTTGTTAGACCTTTATTAACCTTTCTATATCGCAAAAAAAACCCATTTTTTTTAAATGTGATAGGTATTTTGGGCACAACGTTTTGGTTAACTTGTTTCTACTCCAGACGTCAATACTGGTAGAATGCATTTGAGTTGAGTTTCCTTGTACCATCTTAATTTTTAGAGTTATTGCAAAATTCGTTACAGATATAGAAATAGGACTTTTCTGTCAATGTTACTGATTTTCATTTTACCTTCACGAATACAAAGGATGGGTTGTTTCAAAAAATTTTAAGAATTCGTCACCAATCCAGTAATTTATTGGGATATTAGTTGTTATAATACTGTTTGGTGGTTGGTTACAGCTGGCTGGTCGGAGGAGATATCCGCTCCTACGAGGGCAGGAGCTGGAACAGGGTGGGAGCTCACGCACCCGGATACAACACCAACAGCGTCGGAATCTGCGTCATCGGCTCATTCATGAGTAAGTACCACTAAATTTCCAAAAAATTGAGAACAGACAGAGAGAAAGAAGAGAGTACAGACAAATTACTTCAAATCTTTTCCTAAGCAAATTACATATAGAGCAGCATAGCAAAGGATGAAATGTTTCCAGTTTGTAAGCAATGCACAACAATGTTGCACAGATTGCTGTCGTTCTTAGAAAGTCAAAAGACTTATCCCATGTTATAATACAAGCATTCGTTAAAAATCGTTACATTTGGGTCATGAATAAAATATATAGAATATTTTGTAGACTTTCTTGTTGAATTATTTTCAGACCGTCACTCAAGTGCACCCAAAAAATAAAAATGTCACTCATTTGCCTTTGAATATTTTGTAAACAATTTTAACGTTTAGAAAACGTTAGTGTTTGTTTGTCTTCGGACTATTATTATTCTGTCAGTTTTTAATTTTGGCGGGTATGGGCACCGAGGGAAGTTATATTCAATAGGGGCTCCTGTGTGGAGCTAATGTTAAAAAGTAACAAGACCAATATTCGATTAATACCCAAAGAGTTAGATACAAAATTTTATATTTTGATGCTTAGACAACAACACCCAACCAAAATTTGTTTCGTTAATCTCTTCATGACTCTTCTGGCTTCCAGCTTTGTACATAAGTCTACTCAAATGTCTCCAGTTTTGTCGATTCTTGATCCCTTATCTAATATTTGTATTGTTTTTGACCGTGCTTTTCTTCTCCAGCTACCCTGCCCCCAGCGGCCCAGCTCCAGCAGGTCAAGGATCTGATCGCCTACGGAGTGTCCAACGGCTACATCTCCTCCACCTACAAGCTGATCGGTCACCGTCAGGCCGTCAGCACCGACTGCCCCGGAAACAGGCTATACGAGGAGATCAAGACCTGGCCCCGCTGGTCCGCCACTGGCCGCATGGTCGATGGAGAGGTCGTCGAGGGAGACGCACCCAACTCTGCATAACTTTCTGGAACGATTCAAGCCTTCAACCAAAACCTTCATTTAAAAAAAAAAACGATCTTGAATTTTATAATAAACTACCATTTTATAACAAATATTTGCGACTTTCCAATAATTTCCATTCAATTTTGAAATTTCTTACCGCGCAATAATATTTTAACTGCCAACACCTGTGGAACTATCGAATTTAAAAACTTTAAGGACGGGTTGTTTCAAAAAAATTGATGAATTCATCAAATATTTAAGGTTAATTTTCACGTTCTCTGGGAGTTCTATTCAAGTTCTGTTATTATATCACTTTAGGCCAGTGCATGAAACTGAAATAATCACAGAACTTGAATAGAACTTACGCAGAATGTGAAAATTAACTTCAAATATTTGATGGATTCAGAATTTTTTTTTAAACAACCCATTCTAAATATTGTTCCTAATATACCACATTTTTGTCAAAATGGCGACCTTTGTACAGGCCATAAACAGAATGCCATTATAAAAGAATATATCTAACAAGTACGTATCAAAACTTCGATTTTTTTCACATGCTTTCACTGAAAAACTCTACATTGAAAAAAATCTCCCGAGAAGAGATACCCGCGTCCTTGTGATTTCCTGTCAAATGCTCTACCACTGAATTGAATTGAAAAAATTGCCGACGTAGCTCAGTGGTAGAGCATTTGACCGGAAATCAGAAGGACGCGGGTTCGAGTCCCGTCGGCGGCATGTATCTTTTCTCGGGAGATTTTTTCAATGTAGATGAGTGTTTTAGGCTAATAATAATTATTACTTATTATAATAATATAACATTACCAGACACACGTATAAGAGTTCCATGACAGTTAATCCGCCGACAATTGGCCCGGCGTACTTATATACAATGTGCAGTCGCTTTAGGAAAAATACACGGCCGGCGTAGTCCAGTGGTAAGACTCTTGACTGGCACTCCGAATGTCGCGGGATCGAATCCCGGCGTGGCAAATAAATTTTATTTGATTAATTTGTGTTATTTCACAATTTATTCATTTAAAATAATATGGTATATTTGCTGCACGTTCCAGAGTGGAAGATACTCTCAGTATCGCCCTGGTGTAAGACCACCATTCAGAATTGAAACCTTGCTTGAAATGGCTTTAGCCGTGTTTGGTGACCAGATCTGAATAGCCAGGTACTTCCTCACCTTCCTCTTCCCTATCTCCTTCCCCTCCCCACTACCTTCAGCCTCACAACATACCCCAATTGGGGATGTCATAGTTCCACTGGCTCCAGACGGGAGCAGTTGGGGACTCCTGTGCGGTATTCATGTAAAAAAAAAAAAACATTTTACCTAATAGCACAAAATATAACTAAGAGACCCCGTAGGAATGTGCAGAGAAGATGTACCGCCGAATAACAGAAGAATAAAACATATTTACATTTAAAGGTATCTCTGCTTCTCTATTGACTGTATACTCGTATACCAGCGCATAAGTACAAAAAAAAATCGACAATGTGCATAAATTCCTTTGATATTCATATACCAACTTGTTATTAAGAGTATTTTTGAATTCGAACCGACTATCTTGTACGTTTGAAATTGGTAAATAATGCACGAAATATTATAATTTTACAGTAAATATCATTTCGGGGGATCAATTGCAGGGGGATCACCTGTCGGGTTACCATGTATGACGTATGAGGCGTACCCGACTTATTAATATAACATTACACTCCCAAAACCTAGAATGACCAGACAGAAAAAAGAGCAGAACCTTACAGTTTTTTTTTTAATGTTGTAACAATTGAAAACTCTATGAATAAGGCTCCTGCAACTAACCTTTTTAATTTAATTGCTGTCAATGATGCATTTCCTGTAATGGAACAAATAAGGACAAATTATAATTTCTTTCTTTCTATATAATTTATCAGATTTTATGTCCGGGTTAAATCGTTCCCGCAGGAATAACTTAACCCTTTCACGCACTTTTCCAGAAATGATCACCTAGTCAATCCACGTTATGCACTTGCACCATATAAGTATAATAAATACAAAATAATACAAGAACAACATGTCAAAGAGACAAAATGGGAAAATAATTCACGGACTCCAGATATTTTCATATCAGAGGGTTCGGCTCGGTGGAACTCCTGATTGGACCTATAAATCCTACTGATCCCTCAATATAAATATTTAAAAAATCTTTTAAAAGTATTTAAAATGACTGATTTTTGCATTTTTATTTATAAATTCTTTGACAAATCTAATATGCCTAAATTTTGAATGAGAGAGCTAGGTACGCGTATAATGTCCGTAGCCGAAATGACAAATGGTAATATTTTTATAGTCTGAGAATGCCAAATTCTTTTAATCTCATTTCCTAAATCTGTATATTTTCATATTTTTTCAGAAACAGATTTTTGAATATTACAGGAATTTGGAATAGCGACATCAATGATATAAGTTTTTTTTATTTTTATTTTGTCATGTAAAACTATATCAGGTCTATCATGACTCATGACTAATTGTTCTGTCTGTTAGTATAGCTTTATCATAATATATTTTATAAAATTCATTTTCTAAAAATGAATTTGTATCATATTCATAATATGGTACAATATTACCGCAGTCAATCAAGTTATGTTTAATCACCAAACTTTGGTGAATTATTTTTAAAACCTGATTGTGCCTAAAACTCGGACGGCGCTAACACAGAACATCCCGATATAATATGTTCCATAGTTTCCGGAAAAGACAAACATTTTCTACATAAATCATCAATTTGATTTATATCTTTGATTAAACGCTTCCTGTAATTTTTAGTATTAATGACTCTATCATGAAAGGCAAGCATAAATCCTTCTATTTCTGCGCTCAACTCTCCAATACTCAACCATTTGTTTGACGAAAGTTTGTCAACATACGTTTGGTTAAGATAATTGAAGTGTTTTGTTTGAATAATTTTATTTGACCAGGAATCTAATAATTCCTGGTTAGTATTTGAATGTTGGCGTTCTCGACACATATTTTTTTATTTTATATTTATTTCTTGTTATTATTTTGTACGCTGATTATTATTAATTCAATTATTTAAACGAAAATTTTAAACACAAAAATCAGAATGAAATTACGTTGATTTTTTTCCAATTTTTCTCTTTCAAATTTTCGTTTGAGAATCGCTAATATTTTCAATGTTGACATTTAATTTGAAAAAAAAAGTTACTTTAGTTTTTATTTACATTAGCTCCACACAGGAGGCCCTGAGGAAAACTATTTTTCTTGGAGCCTTTGTCATCTTTGGGGATGCTGTGTGGAAGGTATTTTTAGGGAAAGAAAGGAGAGGAATTTCGGGGAAGGAAAAGGGTATGAGAGGTGGGTAGAAATCTCGGTGAAAATCTAGTGTCTAGGAGTGACGGATATATGAATCCATTCCCCCCAGTGCGGTGCAAGGCGGTGGTTCGAGAGAGTCCGAGTTGAAGTGATGTTATAATTTTTTTTACAATTAAACCTTTGGCAATAAATTAACAAAATAATATTATTATTGATCGAAAAAAATAGAAAGGCCAATCATTATCATGACTATTTTATTATTCTTCATAATTTTATTTTATTTATTATTTACTTGATAAGACATTACCATGCTCTGATTGGAATCACTATCATAATAAGGATCCAGAATCACAACCACTCAATCTATTAATCAGTTCTGCTAATCGGTTGCATTATGATATTTCAATAAACAAATAAGGATTAAAAACCAGTTACGGGAAGATAAGGTTTATGTATTCATTGAGAAAGATACTTCATGTCTTACAGGGGGGCTCGATGTTAACAAACACTGACGGAAAACCTGCCCTGGATGCTATTTAAAATTGTCCCTGAAGGGTGGCTCACGGGGTACACATGGTTGAAAAAAGTGGTAATTCATCCTATTCTATAGAAGGGTGACCGTTTCAACCCGTTCAATTGCCGCCCCAAGCGATCACGTCTGTTCTATCCAAGGTGATCAACGACAAAACTGCTCACATACCTCGAGAAGAACTAAATTATTAACAACTGTCAATGTATCCAATGCCTTTAACCGGTTCGACACCGAGGACTTGTCAACAACTGCCTTTTTACGGACTTCCCGCATCCTTGTGTTCGTGGATTGCCGACTCTTTGAGGGAGAGGTTGATTAAGACGGTTGCTGATGGTTTGGTTTGGAATGAGTTTGGCACTGAGGACTTGCCAACCTTTGATCGGTTATGCCTACGACTTTGTTTTTGTTATATTCCAAGAGAAAATAAACAAATAAATAAAATGAATGGATTGAAAAATAAATAAAAACATTTGAACTCAGTAAACATCAACTTGTATAATTTATGTACCTAATAACTTAATAATAACAAAAAAGAGCAGGAAACTAGGGCAAACTAATAAAATGAGGAACGATAGACAAAAATGAGTACCAGCCAAAACAAGAATGTTCATATATACTACATACACACATACGAAGAAAAATCTGACTCAAAAGAAAGAGTTAGAGCTGATACCGGATGAAAATATGTTAATAGATTTCATCAAACCAAAATAGGAAAGAGAATTTCAATGCTAAAAAATAAGCTCAATTAAACATATATCAAGATAAAAGAAAAGTAATAATTCAAAATAATTACGTAAGAGAACAATTACGTCCAAAAAAAAGATATTAATTAACGATATCAATCGTAGAGCTATCATCACCAGGGTACCTAGCATGATCGATCGACATAGGTTTTATCGAAAATGTCGGTAACTTGTCATCGCTCCCGAGCACGACTGCAGACCGCTAACGAACAAATAACTGTTTAGGTTAAATAAATTATGAACCCTTAGTCGTTGTGAACTTTTATTAGTTCGTTGGCGGTCTGCAGTCGTGCTCGGGAGCGATGACAAGTTACCGATATTTTCGATTAAACCTATATCGATCGACCATGCTAGGTACCCAGGTGTTGTTATTCACCGTCAAAACATTGGTCAATTATAACCTTTCGGGTAACTTTATCTTCGATTTCCGAATTAAAAAATTAAATATGGATTAAAAAGGAAAAAACCGGGAAAAGGCGTTGAAAATTATAATAAAAAATGTATTATTGATTGGCCTTCTGCCGCCAAGCACGGAAAAACTGAATTGAAAGTTAGTCATCGTACAATCAAGAAACATGTTCACTTTGCAATGAACTTATCAAAGTAGAAAATATTATATATTTAGGTGTGTCTATTGATACACATCTTAACTGGAAATCACAAATTGATAAAACCATCTCGAAATTAAGATATCTTACATATACTTTTTACAGACTTCAGGAAGTACTCAATCTTGACAAATTGAAAATGATCCATTTTTCCTTGGTTCAATCTTCAATAATCTACGGCATTGTAGGATGGGGTGGTGCGCATGATGCATTTATTAAGCCTTTACAAAACGCTCAAAAGCGAATCATTAAAATTATGTATAATACAAATTAAACATTCCCGACCGAGTTATTATCCAAAGAGACAAAAATATTCAATATACGCAAATTATTTATATTGCAAAACTATAAAATATGTAATCTTGATATGTAGCAAACACTTTGTGGGAATACATAATTATAATAAACACAATTAAATAACTTTGTTTCAATTCCACTTTATTATTTTTTAATCCAACCGGTTTCGGTTCGTACTGAACCTTCCTCAGGGGTGAATAAAAATATATTGAACATAATACAGAAAAACATGGTATTTATAAGTAAAATTAGAAGAGGGAGACAGAATATCAACTTAGGTGGGGGCGATGAGGGAGGTGTCTAAGAGGGAGGGGTGAACGTGGGTGGGGGTAATGGAAATATTTTAAAAATCGGGGTGTTAGACAAATCTAATTGTTTATTAAGTAAATTGGTTTTATTTATTTTTAATGACTTTTTTATTTCAAGGGCTTCAAGATTATTAAAGATTATAAAAAAGTCATTAAAAATAAATAAAACCAATTTACTTAATAAACAATTAGATTTGTCTAACACCCCGATTTTTAAAATATTTCCATTACCCCCACCCACGTTCACCCCTCCCTCTTAGACACCTCCCTCATCGCCCCCACCTAAGTTGATATTCTGTCTCCCTCTTCTAATTTTACTTATAAATACCATGTTTTTCTGTATTATGTTCAATATATTTTTATTCACCCCTGAGGAAGGTTCAGTACGAACCGAAACCGGTTTGATTAAAAAATAATAAAGTGGAATTGAAACAAAGTTATTTAATTGTGTTTATTATATAAAATATGTATTTAAAAACGAAAATTGTTCCGTACAAAACGAAAATAGAATTTGCAAAAGGACTAATAATGTGTTTCAAGTTCCCCAAATCAAAACCAACCTAATGCAAACACATGGCAGTTTTATTGGTCCTCGTACATATAATCTTCTACCAAAACACATTCAAATGACAGATAAAATATCACTTTACATAAAAGAATTAAAACTATGGCTAAATGATGCAGATGTTGAAACAATTTTTTTTATAAACTCTATGTAAACCTTCATGCTTCACTTATTAATACAATTCTACTGTAATTTCAAGACTAACTTTAGTTATCTTCTTGAACTCGTAACAAAAAATTTACTAACTTGCATGTGTCACTTTGTTCGTACAATATTTTCAAAGATACATACTCGTACCTATATTTTTAAACTTTCACCTTGAAATGTACATTTTTTACTTGTACCGCCCACTTATTGGTGTAATTTGGCACTTTATATTACCCACGCACAGGCAGTGCCTTAGTGGGTTCCCATTATCTACTTTTGTCTAATATATATTTTTTACTTTTTTTGTATCTTGTGTTATGTTATATTTATTTAGAAAATATGTAAAAAAATTACTTTAGAAATATATCAAGATATAATGGCAAAAAATAAAGGAAAAAAGTGTATTCCAACACGTATCTCACAAACTGTAAAATAAAGAGTATATAATATAGGCACATTTGTATTCATATTAACTGTATTCGAAGAACTAAGCACCCGACCAAAATTTTTGTTTAAAATATGCAAAATATATACAAAATGCGAAACACTGCCTATCAATACATCTAATTTTTAAACATTTAATTAATTTGAAAATCCATTTTGGAAACGACTTTTTTATGGAATTTCGGGATTTAGAGATTTAATTAAAAAAAAAGGTTAAATTAACCTGACATGTACCCCAAAGGTTAAACATTATCGGTTCTGCGCCAACACATCATTAGATTATGGTAAAAAAAAAATCATCACAGATTACAAATTATTAATATAAGAAAATAAAGGAATCAAAAACAGGCCCACTTTCAAGGCCGTTTCGTAACTTTTTTTCGAATTTCCTGAAAAAAAAAACAAAAAGTTTTTTCGTTCTAGTAAATCAGATATTTAAAAGGCACTTTACTTGAAATGTCTTAGCATTATTGCGATTTATAAACTACGGGTTTTGCCTGATATGCTTCGGCCGTTGTCAGATAAGTACTAACGATAACAACTGAGGATAGTGCGAATCGTAAAATTTCTTATCAGAGTGTCGGAAATATTCATGAACATAAGAAACAAAAGATTACAGACCAACCTTAGTCAATGAAACAGCTGTTTACTGACAAGACTTTTTAATAGCTGGCAGAATGTACACATTAAATTTTTTCCTATCAATTGAAACACTTAAAATAATTTATATGTCACTAGCAGAATCTATTATAAGATATGGATTAACAATATGGGGAAATACTTCTATAACCAATCTGAAACAAGTGCAAGTTGTACAAATCGCAATTGTAAAATTATTGGTCGTCCCTAATATTTTCAAACAGAGACAAAATAAACCGTTGCTGTTTCAGAGTGCCAAAATTTTACCTGTTAAGGCAATACTTTGGCACAAAATTATAATTCAACATATATTTACCCCGCAGCATAAAGAGAAATTAGAACATAAATACAGCACTAGATTCACGCGTAACGACGGGTTAATAGTTCCGAAATTTAACAATAAGTACGGACAGAGAACGTTTGAATATATCATACCGAAGATATTTAATTTATTACCTGACACTATAAAGCAATGTAATTCTATGAATAAGGTTAAATATATGGTGAAAAATTGGCTATCGGAAAAAAAAGATTTATATTGATTTTGATATGTATGAAAAAATGTTGTATCTGTAGATATAAGATGTAAATTTTAAATTTTAAAAATGTATAAATATGTAACTAAAATATAAGCACCTGTTGACAAGCCGATTCAATTGGCTTAGCAGGACTTGTTTGTTGATTATATTATGTATTATCTATTATTACAATAAAAAAAAAAATAAAAAAATAAAAATAACAATTATAATATTTGTATAGCGACGTTTTTGTGAAAAATCACCTCCACCAAGGGCAATGTCCAAAAAATAAATAATAATATTAAGCATTAATATTAATATTTACATGCGGCTACTGAATAAAAAACCAGGAATTTCGCAAACGCGATACACAACTAAGCGCGGCATCCCACAAGGCACGCAAATGGGAACAGATTATTTAAAAAATAAATGAGACGTTGTATGAATGTAAACGAGGCAAGGAATGTGTGCCAAGACCGGGATGTTTGGCGGTCCGTCCTCTCTGCCTACCCCTGCGGCGAAACGGCGTGATGGTTAGTTAGTTAGTTAGTTAGTTAGTTAACTACCGCAATCAGGCTCGTACAGCACGGGGTTTGATAGGGTTCCTTACTATATATAAAAGTTTTTATGTATTTATTATTTCATATAAATTTCACATAACAATTCAATTGCCTTATCTCAGCCACCGTATAGTAGTGGTACATAGGCTATATTATAATGTAATAATAAGAAAAGGAAGTGCAGATACAAAAATAAAAGCAATATTTAAAAATCAAATACATAAATAAATAATCAAAAGTACAATGAAACTGAATGATAAAATAGGCATTTGAAAGAAAAAATAAGTAAAAATACTCAAACCATATTAAAAAGCAAGATTAAAAACAAGCAAAAGCGTTTTATAAAACCTTCCTTTTGAAAAAAGTCAAAATCACAGAACGCATTACAACTGAACAGAGCGGTTAAAAGCTCACGAGAAACACCGAACAATACAAACATTGGACAAATATAAGAACATTGACAAATATATAAAAAAAAAGTTTATTTTATGCAATTTTGTCACTATGTCTAAATACCCTTCTAAGAACCCTTCCATAGTAAAGGACATGCACAACAAACAATTATTATATTTTATCTATATTTCTTTCAATTTTTGTCTAGCCAACTTAAGTTCTTAAGTGTGACGAACCGGAAGTCAAAATACTTTAAAAAAACTAAATTTTTGACAAAATTAACAATTGACTTTAACGACCCGTGTAATTGATTGTTAGGTAAACCCTGACGAAGTAAGCATTGCCGACGAAGTGTAATTGATTTTTAGGTAAACCCTGATGAAGTAAGCATTACCGACGAAACGTGTCGGTTTTTAAACAATGAAAGTGGTTAAACCAAGTATTTTATTAATTTGAAGTAAAATGTTGCCTCCAAATAAGTTTTTGAAGAAGTATTTGAGTTTGGTTGCTCTAGCTCGAGCAAAACCTAGGACAGAACATTATGAGTAACTAGATAAAAGTAAAATGTATTTCTTTACATGTGTTTTAATTACATGAACCTAATTAGGAGATAAGCCCCTAATCTAGAATCGATATCCATGTGAAGTAAATTTTGGATTCTCGCATAATCTTCGGATTCTTATTTAAGGGGTTTCTTGTTGGTGGAATCGTCAGTACGTCTCTTGAGGCGAACGGTCAAGTCTCATTCAAAATGAAACTAGCTCTGTTTTTGTTGGTCGCTTTGGTTGGAGGAAGCATGGCCTTCGTTCTCCCCGGAGGTAAGTCGAAAAATTCTAATTCAAAATATTTTTATCGTCTAGTATTAAATATATAAATAAGTAAAAGTACTTGATGGCATACTACATATTCACTTAAATAATATTCTTTCTTATGAGTATTAAATGAATGCCATTTAATAAATCAAATAAAATAATTTTTTAAAAATCTTAAATTTTTTTGTGGTGAATTTATAGATGAAATCTCATAGATTGAAAAATGTATTTTAGTAATCAATAAATCGAACGCCAACCTTAAATACCATTTTAACTGCTTTAGTTAATATATTAATTATTGAAGAATAAGATAATACTTCTTCAAAACACAGTAAACTGATTAAATATCAAAACACAGAAATCTAATCATCGAAGGCGTGCAAACTTTCAATTTCAGTTTTCTCAATATTATGATTTATAATTTAACTCTAAGACATCGATATGTTCTCACGACACTCCGTTCTCTGTTTATTAACTTGGCCTTCCATTACTTTTTGATCTTGATCTTGCGTGATTCGTCTTCCTGGAGCGTTGTCGACATTTTATTAAATGAGTCCACAATTTATAAATCTTCACCAAAAAGACATTGATGACTGACGACCATAAAACTGTTAATTATGTTGTTATTCGCTGTTATTAATTCAGATGTTTGTTTTCAGAACGTAGCGCCCGTGCCGTGACAATCGTCAACCGTGCCGGATGGGGTGCGCGCGCTCCCACTTCCATCACCTCCATGTCTACCCCCGTGCCCTACGTGGTCATCCACCACGCAGCCAGCGCCGCCTGCACCACCAATGCCGCCTGCGTCAGTGCCATTAAGGGATTCCAGAACCAACACATGGACGTCAACGGATGGGCCGATATTGGATACAAGTGAGACCCAATTATTCCAGCATCGAATCCTCACTTTTACATCGATCACCTCCATTCATCAATTCAACAGAAACAAAAATTATCTCAAGTCGTTGGCAATTCCAGATTTTTCTATAAAATATCTCCTGTTTGGCCGATTCTCAGCCATCCAAACAGTTGTCATTCTCTGGCACCTATATTTGTTTTTTTTCTCAACCATTGAAGCCATTCGATGATAACGGGATTCTAACAGGTCATCTATCAGGCTTTTATTAATGATATCGCAAAGAGAAACGAATGGCAAATTAACGTTCTTGGTGGGACTGGTTTGTACTCCAGACTGGGGTATGCATATGGCTTTGGGTATCTTCTTGATTTTCAAAGATATCGCAGGATTTGTTCCAGGTCAAAACATAAACATTACTTTTCTCTCAATGTAGCTTATTTTCATATGTAATCTTCACGAATCCTACAAGTACTTATATTAATAAAAAGTATGCAACCGGTTTCTGGCTACTAAGTCAGTATTTTATTGGGGTTATAGTTGTTATAATACTGTTTGGTGATTGGTTACAGCTGGCTGGTCGGAGGAGACTCTCGATCCTACGAGGGCAGGAGCTGGAACAGGGTGGGAGCTCACGCACCAGGATACAACACCAACAGCGTAGGAATCTGCGTCGTCGGCACATTCACATGTAAGTACCACAAAATTTCTAAAGATCTCCGATGAAGAGACGAGACAAATTACGTTCAATTCTAATCCCAATCAAATAAATACAGTAAAATATCCCAAAGGATGACACGGTTCCAATGTAAGTAATGCCCAGTAATCGTGGTCAGATTGATGTCTTTTTTGACAGTGTACCAACTTATCCCACGTTATAATATAAACTTTTGTTGAGCCGAAGGAAATCACGAGCCTAATCGGCCTAATCTGCGTTTGGTCCATAAAGAAATATAGGTTAACATTTGTAACTTTTTGAAGACTTTCTCATTACTTCGACCGTCACTCAAATACCTACAAACCAAAAATGTCATTCTGTTCGGACCCACAGAGCTAGATCACATTGCGAACTTGACCTATCGCAAGTCTGCTTCTGGTCCACCATTGCTATCGAGTTAATATTTTGAACACAACATTTAAAAATCTTTATTGCTGGATTGTCTTCGGATCATTATTCTCCGACAGCAACAAGACCAATAATTCATTCGATTAAAATCCATACAGTACGATACAAAAAGCTTATATTTTGATTCATAGCCAACACCCAACCAATACATATTTTGTTATTCTTTTGTCTTCTTCATGGCCCCTGTGGCATCCATCTTTGTACACAAGCCTCCCTCAAAAGTCTCCAGTTTTGTTTTTTTTTGGATACTGATCTGTAATGTTCCTGACTGTTTTTTTTCCTTTTTCAGCTGCCCTGCCCCCAGCGGCTCAGCTGCAACAGGTCAAGGACCTGATCGCCTACGGAGTGTCCAACGGTTACATCTCCTCCACCTACAAACTGATTGGTCACCGTCAGGCCGTAGCCACCGAATGCCCCGGAAACAGGCTGTACGAAGAGATCAAGACCTGGCCCCGCTGGTCCGCCTCTGGCCGCATGGTCGATGGAGAGGTCGTCGAGGGAGATATGCCCAACTCCGCCTAACTTTCTGAATTGATTAAATTCTTCAACCACAACCTTTGTTCCGTAAAAAACTGTACTGAAATTTTATAATAAACTGCCATCTTTATGAATTATTTGTATCATTCAAGATAATGCCATCCCTTTTCTGTAAAATCTACAACATTTGCCAAAGTTACGGCTCTTCTTCGGGCCAAAAAAAATAATAATGACGTCATTTATTTGTCAATAGATTTTTACAAATTCACACGAATGCAGGGAGTTTTCAGCAGTGCCCCTAATATAATATACATATATTAAAATAAAGAAAAAAAGTAAAATTAAATCGTTTAAATTAAACTTAAAATTAAAGCAAACATTTTTAAAATTCAAAATAAATAAAACGCAAGAAGGTATTCGTTTCATTGTAAATTCTATCAATAATGTTATTGTGCAGGTGACTGTGCACTGTGCAGTCAGCAAACGTTCGCCGCAGAGCTTCTTGAAGCACTGCAAAGATGTCGATATTCGAATGGACGGGGGTATTTCATAAGCAGAAAGCCATTAGAAAAATGACACAAGTTTCAGAACTTTGCTTAATTGCGCCTCAAAACTCAAATGACTTCTCAGAAGAAAAAAGAGCTTGAACTTACTGAGAGTTTAAATCTCATACATGAGACAAAATACTACGAATTCATTAAGTTAAGATGTAAACATACAAAGATAAATGAACTTACATTTTTTTTTTCAACAACACTTTTTTACAAATTAACCTTTGGTCACAAATTACCACAATAATATTATTATTGATTGACAGAAATAGAAATGCCGTTCTTTATCATTAAGATGCTCTGATTGGCATCATTATCACAACAATTTTCCAAAATCTCAACCATTCAATCTATGAATCAGTTCTGCTAATCGGTTGCGTTTTGCGTTAGGTCATTTCAATTAACAATCGAGGATTAAACATGAACTAGGGAGATATAAGATAAGATTTATGTAATCTATTACGATAATTATTGATGTAAGATTTGGCAAAGAATTTGAAGGTCCATACCAACATATTTGATTGAATTGTTGTTCTGACTAAAAAGTTAAGTTGGCTTTTTTACAAAAGCTCCACACAGAAGCCCCGAGAAAATAATTTCAAGGCCTATGTTCAGGAAGTTCTGGAGAAGAAAAAGGTATGAGGGGTGGGAAGGAAATTGGGGATAAGTGTGTCCAGGGGAGAAAGACGTCTAAATCCATCCCCCAAAACTTCATTGCATTGGAGAGGTCAAAAGGCCTCCCTTAACCAGTCTCACTCGATTCGGCCCGCCACACAGTAGATGGACAGACGCCGAGTCCTAGACAAACCTCACCCCATGAACCCGGGCACCCACGCTATGTTACCAAACATAGCAAACCGCTTGGGGTGACCTGTGGCAAAGGTGTTGGTTATATACATATATACCTTATATATTTTTTTCTTCTAAGTAATCTATGTACAATTACCATTAAAATGTTAAAAAAAAGAAAAAACTAACTTTCTACTACAACACATAAATACCTGTCACACTTAATCATAAACACGTAAACACCTCAGCACAGGTTCTCCTAGTGAGGTGTTCACGAAACATACAATATTACCAACCAACAGTTTCACCTTCTCAAACCTACCTAACACACAACATAATGAAATGTAATATTAATATGTAAAAATGTTTTCAAAATATATTACATATGTAAAAATGTTAACAATATAATATATAGATATAAATAAATAAATAAATCAATAATGGGTTGCTTAAATTTTGACGAAAGAAATATGTTTTAACAATACGAGTATTTGGATATGTTTTAAGATTTTCACGGCCAAAAGTATTTTCGTTGTTTATTTTTGGGGCGAAACGTTGGCTAAAGAAGGAGGTAGCGCAACACGGCATAACACCCCAAAACAAATAAAGAAAATACGAGTATTTCATTAAAAAATGACAATCAGCATTGAACCTAATGAACAGTTATAAAAAGGGTTTTAATAAAATCGCTGATCGCAAACGGACTTGCCCCTGGCTAGCATAAATACCACGTTTTAATGAACTTTCTATTCCGTTCCGCGGCGATGACGCCACTGCTTGTCACGATTATTTTGTACTGGTGAAAGTTAGTGGTGCTGGCGACACGGTATCGCTTCGAAGTAAATAAGCACACACTTCACGACTAAAAATTACACATCTACCGAATCTGCCCTGATGATGGACACTGCATCGATATCCGAAACGTTGGCTAAAGAAGGAGGTAGCGCAACACGGCATAACACCCCAAAAACAAATAACGAAAATGCTTTTGGCCGTGAAAATCTTAAAACTTATCAAATCGCTGATGCTTTAATTTTAACGAAAGAAATAATTTTTAACAATATTTCATTAAAAAAGACAATTAGCATTGAACCATTGGGAATACACAGTTATAAATAGGTTTTAATAAAATCGCCGATGCTTTAATTTTAACGAAAGAAATAAGTTTAAACAATATTTCAATAAAAAAAGACAATTAGCATTGAACCATTGGGAATACAGAGTTATAAATAGTGTGACTGTTAACTGCTGTGCTTAGGTACTATACAGTCAACAGCCACAATAGGTTTTAATAAAATCGCTGATGCTTTAATTTTAACGAAAGAAATAAGTTTAAACAATATTTCAATAAAAAAAGACAATTAGCATTGAACCATTGAGAATACACAGTTATAAATAGGTTTTAATAAAATCGCTGACGCTTGATCCATCTTGGCTGATTATCCAAGACTGTGTGTCTTATTTATATTTCAAATAACGTGTGTTCTGTGTGACGACCAGTAGAAGTGCATTGTTTAGCTTTGTTGCAAAGTATCTAAATTTTATTTGGCGAAAGGTTGTTTTAGCTATAGGGATAATTAAGAGATTATCACCTTCGTTTCGAGTATCACGAGCATTTTTAAATGAAGGATGGGATTTAATAAATTCAATGCAGACGAAACTGGCGTTGTTTAATTAGTATTATAGAGACGATGATTTAAGGACCAAAGAAAATACAAATTGAAGAAATAATTATTAACTGTCCCGATTATTTTTGTTGTTTGTTTTGGGGTGTTATGCCGTGTTATGCTACCTCCTCCTTTAGCCAACGTTTCGGACAGCGTTACAGTGTCCATCATCAGGGCAGATGTGTAAATGTTAGTGGTAAAATGTGTGCTTAAGTACTTCGAAGCAATACCGTGTTGCCAGCTCCACTCCACTGCGAGCTGCAATTACAGTGTACTTGGTTTTCTGCATTTACGGATACCAAGAACTATTGAGCTTGGCTCCGTCCTCTCTATTAATGTTAATAGGATTTTTATGAATTTCAATTGCCTCTGTAATTAGGCGTGCTCTATAAGTAACGCTGTCCGAAATGTTGGCTAAAGGAGGAGGTAGCGTAACACGGCATAACACCCCAAAAACGAACAACAAAAATACTTTAGGCCGTGAAAATCTAAAATCATATCTATCCCGATTATGATCAACGCTTTCGTACAACGTTTTCGCTTGAACATAGTTTTCGAAAACCTTTCCTAATGTCAAGGAGCAACATGGTAAAACAATTTTTAAAAAATAACCAACATTACACAAATGGTTATGAAAATCTAAATTCATAACAGATAACAATTCAGAACAGATTCAGAACAGAATCAGAACAGAACAGATGTCAAATCAGAATCACGCCCTACTAAGGAAAAAAAATTAACTTAAAATAATTAGATAAATAATTAAATAAAAATAATTGATACTGAATTCAAGAGACAAGAGTAAAACAATTTCAGTAATAATTTCATTTTTGGAGGCGGGTTGTCGTACCGCCGCCCCGGGAACCGTATATTGGATAACCAACACCTCTGCTATAGGTCACCCCAAGTGATTCGCTACGTTTGGTGACTTAGCAGGGGTGCCCGGGTTCATAGAGTGAGGTTCGTCTGGGTCTTGGCGGCAGACCCGGGTTCATAGGGTGAAGATTGTCTGGGTCTTGACGGCAAATCCAGGTTGCGTGGCGGGCCGGTTCAAGAAAGACAGGTTTGGGGAAGTCTTTTGACTTCTCCAGCCGGACTCTCAACCCATCGCCTTACACCGCAATTGGAGGGATGGATTCATACGTTTGTGACTCCTGGACACTGAGCACCCACCCCTCATACCTTTTTTTGCCCAGAACTTCAAGATGACATAGGCCCTAAGGGAAATTATTTTCATCTGGGCCTTAATGCAAAAAAATACGACACAAAATGAACGCTACTAGGGAAAATAATCGTGATAGTCGTATACAAATTACTAAATTTGAATAGATTTTGTCCTTATTCTGCAAGCATAACATATACAGAGTGTAAAGGGACGCACTTGACGTATTTTAACCAATCATTCCTGACATTATTTGGATTGAAATTTTGATCTCCGGTGACTTTTTGGTTGTTTTTTTTTGGTCATTTTTTTCTACAAAATCAAATCCACATGTCGTCACTGGACACTCAGCCGAGTAACCGTCCAACCTCTCACCTCGCCCCTGACTGCTCAATTCCTATTGATTTTTTTATGTTTTAGTTGAAAACAAAAAGAAAATATCAAAAATATTACGGGAGACAAAAATTTCATTTACATTTTTTACTCCAAATAACCAACAGGACAGGAATCACTGGTTAAAGTAAGTCAAGTACGACCGTTGTCATTTCTCGTTAAGCAAATATGATAATAATAAATAAATTACTGGACTGGTTTCTGGACCGCGAAACCAGTTAAAAATGGGAGATATCTTAAGATCTCAATCGATATTTTTAGCGTAGCCTAATTTTAAACAAATGAAAAATGGTGGTAGTGATGAGGTGTTACAGATTAATTAAATGACGTGTCTCCTCTGCCTGACCATGTGGATTTCACGATGTAATTAGTCCGGTAATCAGTAATAATAATCAGTATCAATCATGGCTTAGGTAATCTGCGAATAGGTACTAATTAATTAATCACATTAGTTGTGATTACCAATAACGTATTTTTCACATAATTGATAGCAATCCAAAATGTAGCAACCTAAATTAATTTGATAAGCTCGCTTGTCACTTGTGTAACCTTTTTGTAGCACGAATGCTTAAAATTAAAATTGTATACAATCGGTCATTTACAATAAATTAGTGTAGCGGTGGTAATTAAATAAAATCCACAATTATTTTTCGGTAAACACAATTAATCAATTTGCAAGTATGACACAGTTCAATAATAGTAAAACAGTACAAAACTATATCAGTAACTTTATTGGTAGGTACTTAACCCAAAGGAATCTAATTATTCCCTCAACCGCTCATTAAACATTTTAACAAAGGTTTACGAAAGAAAGCAACTTAACTTACTCGAGGTCTCACATGACCTTATATCGGTCAGATCATCTGTAAGCCTAAGAGGCGGTGTGCAAATTCTAACCAATAGCATCCCTTGTCTCTAACTAGTAAGGGACGAAGCGATGCAGTAAAGAAAAGGTATTCGAGATTGAATACTTATAAGCTCGAAATAGTAATTAATTAATGATTTTTTTTTATTATTTCTTCTTCCCCTTATCCCATTCGGGTCGGGAACCCACTGCATCGACAAGGCTCCTCCATACGTCCCTGTCTTGATTGTTCGGCCTCCGTCCATGGCAGTCCCATCCTCTCCTCACACAGTTTCTGGAGTTGCCTCGCCCAACTGTGTCTGGGGCGGCCCACTGGACATCTACCCTCTGAAATCGCACTCAGTATTTTCCTCGGAATTCGGTCATCAGGCATTCTTGTCTTAGTACATACCCAAGCCACCTCAGTTGCGATTTTTCTATGAAGATAAGCAGTGGTTCAATGTTTAGATCATCTCGGATCGTCGAGTTTCTTATATGATCCAATTTCGTAACTCCTGGCACTCCTCTCAAGTACCTCATTTCGGCAATTTGGACTCTAGAGCGTGAGAGATTTTATATTTATATATTTTTATCTAAATATATAAATAATAAAATAATACTATATCTATATGTAAGAGGTTTTGTTTCAAAATAAATAATTGAAATAAAAACTAGCATAAATGATAAATGGCGTAGACGTGGAAAGATAAACAGTGGGTGGTGGAACATTTACAGAATTCCATGCAATAATACGCAAATAAGTCGATCTCTGCTATACTCGTATAAAAAGCAGAAAATTTCCGTAATAATCTTATAATTTTTTGGTAGAAAGCAGTCACTTTGTGGTTTGACATATTAATTAAAGGAAAACAATCACTTTGTTTGTAACCACGATTTAATAAATCGTGGTTACAAACAAAGTGATTGTTTTCCTTTAATCTTATAATTGTTATTGTCTTTCTTTCTTTCCATATTTTATATCACTTGTAACATGACTGTCAATAAATATCCCGTATGTAAATTGCACTCGTTTTTTTTTCTTACATTTGCTCCACACAGGATGCCCTGAGGAAAATAATTCCCCTCAGGGCCTATGTCATCTTCGGGGATGCTGTTTGGATGGTCTTTTTAGGAAAGAAAGGGGATGAAGTTCAGGGAAGGAAAAGGGTATTAGGGGTGGGTAGGAATCTGGGAGTCAGCGAATTCAGGAGTGATGGACGTGTGATCCATCCCTCCCAATGCGGTGCAAGGCGATGAATCGAGTCCGGCTGGAGAGGTCAAAAGTCTCCCTCAACCAGTCTCTCCCAATCCGGCCCGCCATGCAGCTGGTGAGCAGACGCATCCGCCGCCAAGACCCTGAAAAATATCACTGAAAACCATGAACCCGGGCACCACTGCTAAGTCACCAAACGTAGCGAACCTCTTGGGTCACCCACGGCAGAGGTGTTGGTTATACCCGGGGCCTCAGTACCCATACCGCGTCCCAAATTGAAACTCGTGTCGTTAATTCTAAATAAATAAATTTCTACGTTTCAGTGTCATCTCTAAGATATATTTTGTTTTACACAAAACTAATAGTAATCATAACACAAAAACTGAACTGAATAGTTTTATCTCTTCTGTGTACTACTTACAGCTGGACAGATTTGGATTCTAGAGGAGAATTGTGGATTATAGAGTGGCTAAAAGTAGTGTTTCCATCCGACTTCAAGTTGAGGCGATCAGCTGTATGTGGTTTAAAGTTGAAGCTGTCGTATTATGTAAATGGCCCAACAGCTGCTATCTGCTATTAATCCATTGCGTTTCAAAACACTCATGAAGTCATGACATATTGAATTATGGGACTTTTTGGACGGTAGGCATTGGAAAAAGGACGGCCATGCTCAATACTCACATTGGGAACATATATGTATTTTGGTGACGGACAACTCAGAATCATGCAACTTCAACACCCTCATTAAAAGTGATGGAAAAAATGGTTAAATAGGTTACGTTAGATTAGATTATGGACATTAACGAGCATGGACCGTGTTGGCAAATATTGATAACTGACCATAGTCAATGTAGTCAATATCCTATTGATATAGGGTTATATCGATCGACCATGCTAGACCTCCTGGAATGATAACGACAAAATCCCAGTCACAGGGTCTGCAAGTACCAAAAAATTTATCTAATTTTCGAAAGAACGGCGTAATGCTATGAATTAGGATATTTTCACAAATATTCATAATGTAAAGCTCTGACACAGTGACCAGCACAAGATGGATACAATGTATACAAAGTGTTCTGAAAATATTCCGGCAGGTGGCGGCCTTCCAAAGCTCCCGCCCATTGTTGCCCACCACCACTACGGAACTTCCGAATTTTAAATAATATAGGAAACAATGTTCGAATTTCTACCGTTTTATAAAATACTAGCTGGTACCCGGCATGTGTTGCAATGCTATTCAAATAAATATTTTTTCCCTTCATTTTATTTCCCAAGCGTCCCAAGGCCAAATTCCACCCTGAGATATATCTCAGGATGGAATTTGGCCTTGCGCACAGCGTATTTTGTCAGAAGGACAAATTTTTCCGCTTCGCAATAAAATCCAAATAAATGGAATATTTCTGAACACATCCAAAAACTTAAAATGATCTTGAAAGATGGAGTAATACGTGTACAAATGTTATTATAAGAAGTAAGAATGTAATTTTTCAATATAAACAAAAAGTTTTAAAAATGGCTCACCTTACGTTTTTTCTATCTAAAATTACTGATAACGAAAAAATATATCAAGAAAACAAACAAAAAAACAAAACACACACATATTTTACCAGGCAAGTGTATTATAACCGTTTTTATCGTTAATGTTGTTTTATAAAAAAATAATGAGTAAAAAATTCTCGAATAACTATTCTTCTCAAATTGCTATCGGAGAATTTGGTTTCTCAAAGGTGCACATTTAAATTTTTCTATGCTTACATTCTAGATTTGAATATAAACCGTTTTGTATCATATTTCTCACCATGACTGTAAGGAATTATAGGGACTGTAAGATACAACGATTTATATTAGACCTATGTAAGCTGGGACAAATATGGTGTCCTGTGATTAAACGCGTTAAATGATTTTTTGTATTATTTGCTTTCCTTCGAAATTTACTTAGGCCACGGGCATACTACATCTATGTATGTAAGCCTATGATAAATGAATGGTGATCGGAATCCACTTCTCTCTGAATTGGGTTAAGGCAAACGGAATGGTGCATGCAGTTAACATCTTCCTGACCACATTGACAATTCAAAAACAAATAAGAGAACCAAAAATCCACTCTAATAACTCCGCGATTTCTGGAAGACTCCTTCCTTTACGGCCGAGTACCTTGCGAGCAAGAGAGACCAGCTAGTCCGCCGCCCACGCGCGGCAGCCGCCTTCCAGAGTTCTTCGCGACCGCCGCCCAAAATACCCGCACGAAACGAGAGAATCTTGGGCAAATTCCAGGCGGCCCAGACGTGCGTCCCCAGTCTCTCTCCCACACCCGCAACAGCTTCACACCGCTGAAAAAACCCGCAGAAGAAGACGTAGAAAAGTGTGCAGAAATAGAAGTGCGAAAATTTCATAAAAATTTCTGGACTTTTGACCAAAGAAGTGGCATTGATGAATCAAGTGAATTGTTGTATTTGATCGTTTTCAAATTTCACAGCTTTTTCAGTGAGTGTTCTCATGGTGTCTCAAGTGAAAAGTTCAGCGGCGTAGAAAATATTCCAGTTTGAAGGAGAGCCGAAGATTGTGTGTTGTGTTAATTTAAATTTCAGGTGAGTGATTTGAGAATGAATTTAACGAAGGTTGTTTTCAGGGTTTTCCCGCCGTGTATTTCTGTATTTGCGCGGCACAGTAACACATAATTGTAGCTTGAGGTTATTCGCATGATGAACCGAGAGGCAAAATTATGAAGGATAATACAGAATCAACTAAAAATAGTCCAGTCATTTGAATTCGTATAATTGACGTGTGTTTGAAATCGGAGCCAATCTTTTTAACACTGCGCAGTGAGTTTCCGAATATTTTGCAGATATGTTAATAATATTATTATTCGACAAATTGGAAATATCACAATCATTTTAGTCTGAAAAAGACCAGTTATCTAAACAAATACGAGTAGATAACTTTAACCGCGAAGAATACGATACGATACGTCTTATTATTTATAAGTAAAATCAAAGTCTTTGTTTTGCGTCTTTCGTAGTCATAACCTTCCGCTTTTTCAACCGACAATTGTAAATAAAATAAGACAGGTGTGAACATTTCGAAATCCGTAATAAATCGGTGCTTATTTCGGGATTATGAAGCCCTCTCTACATCAACCAGAAGAGTCCGTCAATAATCAAGGCGGAAGACACTCTCAGTGCGTTGATGAAAGACAACCATTCAGAATAAAAATAAAAAATCCTAAACCGAATGCACATTGTATATAAGTACCCCGGGGGGACAATTGTCAGCGGATCAACTGTCATGGAACCGTATGTTGTAAGGCTGAAGATAGTGAGGTGGGGGAGCAGATATGAGAAAAAGGAAGGTGGAGAAGTACCTAGCTATTCAAATGTGGAATACGGCTAAAGAAATTTCAAACAACTTTTCTGTACGGGATGGTAGTATTTTACCAGGACGATACTGAAAGTATCTACCATCTTTAATAGTTTTATATTACAATAATAGTTTTTTTTTCATGCATTTTAGTAAAATTAATTATTTAATAACCAAGATTATAAATTATATAGCAAGATATACAGGGTGTTAAGGGACGTACTTGACTTACTTTAACCAGTGATTCCTGACATTATTTGGAGTAAAAAATATAAACGAAATTTTGGTCTCCGGTGACATATTTTGACGTCTTTTTTATTTTTTTTTTGACAAGAAGCTGGTGGCGAAGTGAAGGATTAGTCGGTCACTCGGCTGAGTATGGCATGTGGAAGAATTTTTTTCGATTAATTTTGAAGAAAAAAATTATGAAAAAAAACCTCAAAAAATTCACAGGAGACAAAAATTTCATTCATAGTTTTTACTCGAAATAACGTCAGGAAAAACTGGATAAACTAAGTCAAGAATGTCCCCTAATACCCTGTAGGTATATAAAGACTATTTTTTTGGTACAAACCAAATATAATCTAATTTTAATATCTTAAGGAAATGAGAAGAAAAAATAAGATGAGAAAATTAAATAGATAAATAGAAATGAAAGAATTATAAAATAAATAAACCAGATAGAGAAACAGAAATAAATAAAGGAATAAAAATAAATGGGGTGACAAGAGAAAAATACAAAGTTATCCGTCCGCAGTATACAGATATTTCCAAGTTTCTTCGCTATTTCTCAGAACGAACAACGAAAATCTAACAATTGTTATATGTGACATTATAATATAAAATAAAACAACAAATAGAATATTGTACCCCCCCCCCCCCCCCCCACCCCCCGCGAGGGAACTATGGTTGTAGCAAACCTGGTCGGCATTAAGGTGATGCACTACTAAGCAATGCAAAATCATGTAATTTCGATTTGAAAATTAGGTCGCTTAGAAATATTTTAGATGCTTCAATGGAGTATTTTTTTGATTAGTCTTTTCTTTTTATTAGCCCAGAAAAAAATAAAGTATCAGACCCAAAAAGATGCTTTAATGAACAAAATCTTCCACTTACGAACCCTTTTTCGTATTAATTGTTTTTGTTTAAATAAATGAAGACAATATAAGCGAAACTCAATCGAAAATCTGGAAACAGAAAAATCAGAAAAACATATTGACACCTCTGGGACTCGGACCCAGGACCTCTTGCTTTTAGTGCATTTAGTTCGGGTTTGAATCTTGCAATCATACATAAAGATAGTTGCCAATAATATATGCGTTAAAAGAAAATGAAGATAATGTAGGTGGTTCTTAGCCGAAGTATGGTACAGTTAAACATGACCGAATTTCATATCGACACCGTGGCGCAGTGGTTAGCGCGTTTGCCCGGAAAGCAAGAGGTCCTGGGTTCGAGTCCCAGAGGTGTCAATATGTTTTTCTGATTTTTCTGTTTCCAGATTTTCGATTGAGTTTCGCTTATATTGTCTTCATTTATTTAAATATTACAATTTGAGGTTTTACTCATAAAGTTAAAATAAAAAAATAAAATTGTTTTTGTGTTTAATTCGTAGAACTCCATTTTAATTTTTAGAAATTTAATTAAAATTAAATTTGATAATGTTATTATCGAGTTCTGCAAGTTTTTTGGTTAGTGTTTTAGTTACGGCTGTTTCGACTTGTAAGGTCATTTTCAAACTGTGGTGAAGCCACGTACGGACGACTTATTTATAAGCTTTTATATGACAATTTTTGAAGGTGTCTAAGTTGATTTATTACCGGTTAAACCAATTTGTAGAGACACTAATTGAGAGAGTGCTAATGTGGGATTCGGAGTATTTCCCTTTGGTTTGCCTTGCACTAAGTGTAAAAAAAAAACCTTTTTCGGTTGTGGTTTTATTGTAAATGTGGAAAAATAAATTCTTCAGAAAATTATCGTAAAACATATAAATATTTGTTCCTGAGCTTAGCAAAATAAAATAAAACACGCTTTTTGGCGAAGTTTTTTTGTTAATAAATCAAAAAGGGAGGCTGGTGTTAAACGGGAATTTAAACCTCATCCATCACCATCTACATAAGGAGTGTTATTGTTAGCGCGCTCATCCCTGATTTCACACGACATGGCGCTTCACCTTAAGGCGCCGCAACCCCGCTCAAAAAGAAGGAGATGGAGAGATGTATAATTACGAATGTTGGAGAGAGCGCGCTAATATTTAGCGCGATAAAATTAAAGCGAAAATTGTGAAAATGTTTAATAAAACACGACTCGTTTAAAATAGAGCAAAATTTTCGCGGGGAACATCTAAAATAGCATGTTTTGAAACACTGTGATTTTTTTCCTACATAGGTATAACTTCTAAAATAAGTGAAATTAACGTGTTTAAAATAATTTTCGGAGCATATTTTGCGATTTTTTCTATCGAGGGAATTTCGTATAATTTGCGTTTCGGCGTGGAACACGTCTAGATATTATCTTAAAAAATAACATATATTTTTGAGAGCTTAAAAACTTAAAATGTTTAAGGAGGGAGATATGTTTAAATGTTTGAGGAGGGGGGAGTTTAAGAAATCGGTAGAAATTCGGGTAGCGGCGGCTTAAGTAAAATATTTTTTTAAATTGTGCGCAGTTCACACGCGGTAGAAGTTAAACTTTCAGAAAACTAAAGTAGACCAGAGTGGGGAGGCTACGAAGCACGCACAAAGAGGAGACCGATTAGTATATCTCATTCTCTCGCAGGCTGAATCCTATAGACATAGATGAATGTGTTTGTCTCTTTTTAGTGTCGCTATTTTTCGTTTCATCGAGTTTCAAACGACAGCGGTGCTAAAGAAATTTTTACTTCAAAAAATAAAAGTGGTGTTTACTAAGTTATGGTTATATTTTAAAATAAAATCTAATATTTAGTGGATTCACAACGCTTGGTGTGAATCGGCCGATAAGTCCAAAAATCCACAGTAATAAATCCTATAGATGTATGTGCTTGTTTCTTTTTAGTGTCGCTATTTTTCGTTTCATCGAGTTTCAAATCACAACGGTGCTACAGATGTTTTCACTTCAAAATAAAAGTACTGTTTACTGACTTATGGTTTTATTTTAAAAGAAAATCTAATGTTTAATGGATTGACAACGTCTTGTGTGAATCGGCCGATAAGTCCTCAAGTCCACACTAAGTCAATGGGCAATGGGCAATGGGCAATCTACGCTACGAGTTACGACACATCTAAAATTAAAATGGTGTTTGCAAAACTTCCGAAATAACTCTTGATCAGCGTCCAATAAAAATGACCGTTAATATTAACGACAGAGGCGAGAATGCAACATGAATTATTGAATTCGTGCTAAATGATTAAACAATGTCGCGAAAGCTTGGATCAATGGCGTCGAAAGTGATTTTGCGTCCTTTTTAAACTGCCGCATTTCGAATTTCTATAGTTTTATAATATATTTCTCATGAACACTTTGTTTTTAAGTTTCTAAAAAAATATATGTTAAGATAATATCTATACATTTGCCACACCGAAAGGGTAATTATATGAAATTCCGTCAATAGAAAAAAAGGTCCGAAAGTTTTTTTCTGTTAGTTATATGTATGAAAAGATTAACAGTGTTTCTTTATACATATTATTTATGCTATGAAATTTTCCACGAGATTTTTGCTCTATTTTAAACAAGTCTTGTTTTTTCACTTTTTCACGATTTACGCCTAAATATTATTGTTTTTAATATTAGAGCGCTCCCTCTAATATCCATATTTACATATCTCTCCTTCTTCTTTTGAGCCTTAAGTAATAGATTAAAAATTGATGTTATTTAATATTTATTTTTTATTTAATATTTATTAATCTAAAAAGCGGAACAATCAAATAACTTCTTGTCTTATTTTTGACACTGAAGGTGAAGCACTACGAAGTAAGGCAAAATCATTTGTTTTTGGTTTGAAAATTTGATCGCTTGGAAATATTATAGATGCTTTAATTAAATACTGCAAGTAGAACGTACATTGGCCTTTTGAAGTAGTCTTTTTTAAGTCCAGAAAAAAATAAAGTATCTGGCCTCAGAATCTCCTACTTACGAACCCCCTTTTCGATTATTGTTTTATTGCATATTGTGGCAAATTAAATTCTTTAGAAAATGATCGGAAAACATTATAACATTTGTGCATGAAGTTCACAAAATCCAATAAAACACGCTTTTTGGCGATGTTTTTTTGTTGCATATATTAAAGCAGGCGGGTGGTGTTAAGCGCGAATTTCAACCTTATTGCCATCTGCATTAGGAGTGTTATCGTTAGAGGCCTGATTCCGAATGCTACACGACTTGATGCATCGCCTTAATTGATGATATTTCAAAGTTCATAATGTAAATAACGTCGACAGTTACACTAATAAGTGCTAGTTGGGATGACCTAGAAAAGAGAAAAATCTGTGCATTGTATGGCATAAGAACGCACTGCTGATGGCCCGCAACCCGAATTTCTACCGATAATAATATAATAATAACGTAGTATTTATATAGCGCAGTTTTGTGATATTTCACTTCAAGTATTTATCTTACATATATCCCTTAAACACGGTAAGTATTAAAGCTCTTAAAAATATATATGTTAGAAGATAATATCTAGACATTGCTAGCGCTGAAACGCAAATTATATAAAATTCACTCGATAGAAAAAAATCGCAAAGTATGCTCGAAAAATTATTATAAACACGTTTGTTTCAGTTATTTTACAAGTTATATGTAATGAAAAAATTCACAGTGTTTCTTTAAATGCTGTTTAAGACAATGCCCGCGAGATGTTTGCTCTATTTTAAACGAGTCGTGTTTTATTAAACCTTTTCGCAATTTTCGCATCGATTTTGTCGCCGTAAATGTTAGAACTCTCCTCTAACAATCGTAATTTCGTATCTCTCCATCTTTCTCTTTTCGAGCCCGGTTGCGGAGGCTTAATAATAAAATAAATCCGGCTCGACGGACCACTTTCTACACAGAGCAGCACAACCATATTGAATTATGAAAAAGTCGATGCAACAGCACACAATTGTGAATTGTAAAAAAATAGATAAAGAAAAATGAAAGTAAAATAGTTAAATCTCGGATAATACAAAAATACATAACCAAAAATTTTATCGGTTTTTCAAGGGATTTATTCGTCACCCAGTACTTAGCATGCGCCACAAATTTGCCTTGAAAGCGTTCTAGTTTGTGTAATTGTGTCATTCCAAGGAAGTAGTAGAATAGACTAACATTCACGAAAACACAAATAGATTTGTTAACGTCACATACTCGTATACGGTGGCTACCAAACAGTTTATTTTACGCCCAGAGGGCTTTTATATGATTGGTAGTACAATTTTAAGATGGCAGATAATTTTGTTGAAAGAAATAACAAAAATAAAATTACATTAGACATACAAGTCATAAAAATACAAGAAACAAAAACTGAAAAATACAGCGATAAAAAGGTATTACAAAAATATAAAATGTGTTTAGGAATAGTGTTGGAATCGATATTTTACATGATCCATAAAACTCGCCAAGTTGATATTAAATATGTCAACATCACCTAAGTATTTACTTACTATAGGGTGATCCCATCGTTGTATAGGAGACTGGGCAATGTAGCTAATCTCTGCATTTTAGAATATTTAATAAGAAATTATATTTTAAGTCTTCTAGTCCTAGTTTAATTTAAAATTTATAAAACGCAGATTTTTTTTTGTATTCGCTCAATGTGAATTTTGTAAGATGGAGACCAAACTACTGAGTTATATTCAATTAGGTTTCTAACGTATAATGGTAATAGTTATCGTTTATAATTTTATAAGGTTTAAAACAATTAAATCTTCTACTGTCGTCATTAAAAGCGGAAGATGTTGTTTGTGGTGGAGGACCTAGCCAGGAAAACAGCTGATACTTTGAATAAATAAATACGAGTAATATTTCTGCAAAATATTTTCCTTAAAATATTTATCTTAAAATTTTGTAGATTTTTTCCCCGGAATACGGGAGCGGCAACAGAGATGACCTTCGCTTTTCAACTAAATCAAATAAACACCGCGGGAACATTGAGAACATTTCCCTGACACGTAAACACTTGTTAACTGCCCGAGGCCCGAGATCCGAGACCCGTGTAGTGAAGCTAAAAGCGCTGAGATTTTAAATAGTCCAGTAGAAATTCATATTGTTTGACGACTTGTCTTGAGAAAAGGATCATAGTTCAGAAGAAAATATTCTATGTCTCTATGTTTTGCCTTCTTTTAACTACGTTGCCTAGTTTGTACGCTGAACGTCTGTTGATGGCGTTCATACCAGACAATTTTAACGATTTTTGAGGGTAAGAAGACACTTATCAAAAAAAGCAAAACGTACCGACACACTACACACTAGTGGTCGATAGATATATTAAGTGAGAAGTATTTGCACTAGTCTCAAAATTCAGAAAGGAAATTGAGGAATACGTTTGTATGGACAAAAAGTCGCCCGGTTTTGAAAACACGATTTTGCACGCAGAGGAACAATAATAAAAACACTACACTGCATATAATATAAAAACACTGCACGATTTTACAGTCGCTATTTTATAATTTTCCTTTACTATTACTATTACATTTATTAGAAGATCAGCTGTAAAAGTAGAGTTAAGAATTCTATTAAAAGTAGATTGAAGAATAAACAACAGTTGCCGTCGAATATATTAAGAACACTTATTCATTGTGAACTGTTAATTATTCGTTGGCGATCTGCAGACATGCTAGGGAACGATAAGAATTTACCGAAAGTAATCCTATCAATATTTACCGATCGACTGTGCTAGGGGGTCTGATCGTTATTTCTTGTAAACTGTATATAAAACTGTATGTCCATCTTACTGAAAAATGCAAAATCAACAATATGGCATTTAGTCTCAATTTTTACAGAATATGGATATTTCAAAGCTCCATAGGTCTGGGTGAAAGGGATTGAAAATAATTATGATTATTATTATTATAGCTGTCTTGTTGATAAATAGAATCACTTAAAATATCGATATGTTTAATATCAATGAAGCACAATTCAGACAAGAAGCTTTGTTGTTGTTAGTATGATTGTGCTTCATTGAAATATAAATTGCTTAAACCTGTTTAAGTTTTAAATCTTAATACTCTTTTATAACGCATTGAAATTTTATTTTGTAATGTTTTAAAAATGAATACATAATTGAATTGAATTGAATTGAATGACCTAGAAATTCCTGACAGAAAAAGCAGTACAAATAGCATTTTACGACAGAACCCACCGTTCGAGAGTTTTTCGCAGGATTAACTTTTTTGCTCAAAGTCGAGATGTTTTATTTAGAGCAACTGTGTTTTGTGAAGCGACCTTGCTTTATTTTATCAGCCAGTAAGAAAAACGAGGAGTGAATTGAAAAACGAGGTATTGCGTCGATATTCAGTATGGGAAATTTCTCAACCAGTTTACTTTCAGGCCTGTGAAAAGATTTAGCTATATTAAACAATTCTTTATTGATGGAACGCAGCAAAGTGCATTGTGCAGATTCCATTTGGGTTACTGTAAATATTGAGATTTATTTTTGGAAAGATATAACAAAAATTTTCAATCAAAACAAGTAGATATTCCAAATTTAAAACAATTTTGAACAAAAACAACAATCATTTTGATTATTATTTAACAAAATAATAATACAAGTAACATATCCGACGACCGGCGTGGTCTAGGGGTAAGACTCTCGATTCGCAATCCGAAGGTCGCGTGATCGAATCCCGGCGTGGGCTGATAAATTTTATTTGATTCATTTAGGTTATTTCACAATTAATTCGTTAAAAATAATATTTTAAGAAAAGACAAACAACTTTGTTTACATCACTTTTATTTGTACACAATCAACATGTTTCGTGAACGATGTTCACATCATCAGGATCAAATGTATACTAAAGTGTATACTAGTTGTTTGTCTTTTCTTAAAATAAATAATGTCATCACAAAAAAACCTGAAAACCTTTCCGAAGAAGTTTTCTTCGAAAAAAAAATAATATCTCTACATATTATAAATTCAAGTCCCCCGCGTCGTCTGTCTGTCTGTCTGTTGGCGATAAACTCGAAAACTACTGAACGGATTTTCATGCGGTTTACACCAATAGATAGAGTGTTTCGTGAGAAAGGTTTGGGTATGTAATTTGTCAAGGATTTGTGTAAATTGGTTGAAACTAACGATAATTGTTAGAAGTGTCGGAAAAAGTCAAGCCGCCTGGTAGCTTTCATCGAAAACGCTGCCTAATCCTTTTGGGATTTAACAAAACAATACATGGTGGCATATTCCTCTTTTATAGATCTACAAAAAAGTCCGCGAAGGCATATATTATCTATCTTTTACGGATAGCTTACTATGCCCATTCTATCTTCTAAAAAAATGATCACGTGCATTGCGGTAATTATTTAGACGGATAGAGTATTAATCCTTATTAACAAATACGTTAGTTACCCCAAGCATTTCATGCACATTTTTATAATCTTTCACACCATCTCTACGTATTATAAATTAAAGTCCTCCGCGGCATCTGTCTGTCTCTTTGCGATAAACTCAAAGACGGCGGTGGTTATAAAGGTTGGATAACCATCCAGTAGATGACGTTGTGTTTTATTAGCCTCAGCAACGCGTGGACGGGTCAGCTAGTATAGTATATTTGCGGCACGTTCCAGAGTGTCGCTCTGGTGTAAGACCATCATTCAGAATTTAAACATTGCTTGAAAAGGCTCTCGCCGTGTTTGCCAGATCTGAAGAGCCAGTTACTTCCCCACCTTCCTCTTTCTCATCTCCTTCCCCTCCCCACTACCTTCAGCCTCACAACACATCCCAATTGGGGTTGCCATAGTCTCACTGGCTCCAGACGGGAGCAGCTGGGACTCTTGTGAGGTATTCACATAAAAAATATCGGCGGAAAAGAGAATAAGGAATTCCAGTCATTTTTTTAATGGTCACCTTCCAAAATACGAGCATTTTTTTTTTACAAATGTTGATTTCATAGTTAAAATAATTTATAAAAATTCCATTTTTGATAACCCGCCAAAACGGTCGATATCTGACGGGGTGCGCGTGACGTCATACGTACCTCAATTTTGTCGGTTCCCAATAAAGAAAGTCGGCTCATTCACAAATTCCAATTTCATATTTAGCAAGATTTCTAAAAATGAATGAATTCTTTTTTTAAATAATTTGTATTGCGCAGTTGTGACACTGGTGACCCCTATGCAAATCTACGCATCGCAACGTAACACAAAATTATCCGCATTTTGAATGCACTTATACAAAAAAAAAAAAAAATTATGGGTAAAACCACATTCCAAAATATTAACAATAATCTTTTTGATGTATATAATAATAAATCAAAGAATTTATATATAAAAATGCAAAAATCGGTAATTTTAAATACATGTAGAATTACAAAAGATTTTTTAAATATTTATATTGAGGGATCAGTAGGATTTATAGGTTCAATTAGGAATTCCACAGAGCCCAACCCTCTGATATGAAAATATCTGGAGTCGGTGAATTATTTTCCCATCTGGTCTCTGGTAGGTTGACATGTTGTTCTTGTATTGTTTTGTAATTATAATACTTATATAGTGCAATTGCATAACGTGGATTGACCAGATGATCATTTGGGAAGTGTGTGAAAGGGTTTAGTTTTTCCTGCGAGGAAAATTAAACCCAGACATTTAAATCTGGTGCGTTATTTATTTTATTATCTTAATTTATAAAAATTTATGTTTCTTCGTGTCCCTTGTACCCTTACGCGTTCCTAAACCATTCATCCGATTGTTATGAAACTTTGGAGATTTGATGTGGAGATTTCTAGGTATATATATACCAAGAAACCATCACGGGAATGCGCAACTGGCGAAATGAAATTATTTCCTATAATATTTATCCAATTGCGATAAAACTTTGGTGAGTTATTGTGCGCACGCCCGCGAAGGTTTCTATGTATACTGGTGAGCTTTGGCGTTATGAAATTTGCATAAAATTTTTGCAACAGGCGCCCGAGTTGTTTGAAAAATTAGTGCTCTAATATGACTATATAGTTTAGCGGCCGTGAGGGGAAGAGGAATCCGGGAGGGGAGGAGGGGAACGAAGGGGTAACTGGAAGGGGGTTAAGGACACGGGGAAGGTTGAAGGGGAATGCGGGAGGAGAATGGGGCGGGAACGGGAACAAATAGGAAAGGACACGCAGGGAGAAACCATTTCTTTACTTAAGGTGCCGTAACCGCGCTCAAAAAAAATAAGATGAAGAGATGTAATTACGAATGTTAGGGGAGCGCGCTAATTTTTAAAGCGATAAAATCGATGCGAAAATTGTGAAAAAGTTTGATAAAACACGACTCCTTTAAAATAGAGCAAAAAAAATCTCGCGGGGGTTGTCTTCAACAGCATTTAAAGAAACACTGTGAATTTTTCATACATATAACTTGTAAAATAACTTAAACAAACGTGTTTATAATAATTTTTGGAGCACACTTTTTTCTATCGAGGGAATTTGATATAATTTGCGTTTCGGCGCGGGGAATGTCTAGATATTATCTTCAAGAATAACATATATATTTTTTTAAGAGCTTTAAAATTTAAAGTGTTTAAGGGAGACAAGTAAGAAATCGGTAAAAATTCGGGTAGCGGCGGCTTACGTGGCATTTGCAACGCATAGCGGGAACTCGCTAGTGCTACATAATTTTAATGCACTAATCGTAATTTATACTTGTTTTATGTAAACGCCCCGAGGGTGTAAATAAATAAAATAAATTATCACACGTCTCTCATCGTCCAAAATAAAACCAAAAGTGTTTCAAATAATAACAGTACGAGCATGCAGGTGCAAGAAATGTCACTCGCATGCCAACAATAGGAACGTGTCGCAAGTTCTGACATTGCCAACAAGTTCCTAACTTTATTTATTATTATTTACTCGAGAACAATATTTAAATAGCCGCGGCACAGTGACCTAGAAATGTGCACGAATCAAAAATAGTTTTTCCTGAAAAAATACTAGTTGAGAGGAAACTCTGAAGTTAGTAAAAATAAATTGGGAATGTATTATTCATAAGATAGACTTCATTAGAGGTGTCAGTTGTAAAAGATGTTTATACCTTTGGAAGGGTTTTTGGAAGCCAATTGGTTGAAAAAGCACGAATTTTCTAATAGAAAAAAAACTTATATTACTGTTCTCTCGTGTGATAATGTGCACGTTCAACAGTGTAAGATGCTTTCAGCACAGCCTCGGTGAAAGACCATTATTCAAAATTGAAATGGATTTAGCTGTGTTTGGTGACCAGATATGTACAATCAGGAACTTCTCTAACTCTGCCAAAAAAAAACCAAATGGTTCGCTACGTTTGAAAATTTAGCAAGGGCGCCCGGGTTCATGGAGTGAGGTTTATACAGGTCTTGGCGGTGGAAGTGTCTGCCCACTTACTGCGTGGCGATCAGATAGGGAGAGACTCGTCGAGAGAGACATTTGACCTCTCCAGAAGTAGAACTCTCGACCCATCGACTTGCACCGCAGTGGGAGGGATGGATTCATACGTCCGTCGCTCCTGGATACATTGACCCTGAGGATAAACAGCGCCTTCATTATTTATTATGGATGATGTTATGACTACTTGGATTTTAACAACCAACCTCCATTGATTATTATTTGTTCCACACTCGAATACCAACAATCGAAGCGTGTCATTTTCCCTTCACGCATATATTTCCCAACAGTCCGAAACATAAACACTAAATATCCACACAGCTTTATAAGAACAACTCTCTTTTTATAACTTTTGAAGGTTATTCCCATCAATTAATAATCTAAACAAAATATGAAAGAGAAGAAGACACAGAAAAACAGAAAAAGATAATGTTCGCAACCGGGACAGGAACCCAGAACTTCTCGTCTAACCGGGACGTGCGCTTTTACCAATTCAGCCATTGCCACCTACCATCAAACCATCATAATTGTCAATCTCATATTTTGAAATTTTAGAATTATCAATATTATCTTCGACTAATTTTTCCGTATCATAGGCAACTACCTTTTTCATTAGAAACAACCGTTCTAAGAACTGGTTCGTAACCTAGATAGCGTCTCGGATAGATATATCCGATTTTATTATTTATATGGTATCTATACATATTAAAGTTTTTATAAAAGTCATTTTTTTAAAAGAACAACAATTTTACAACATTTGAAGGTTATTCCCATCAATGTAATATATCATTGAAGAAGAAGATAACACAAATAATCTAAATATGAGAACAGACACAGAAAATAGAAAAAATAATTGTTGCAACTGGGACACGAAGCCAGAACCCCTTGTCTAACCATCGTCCCATTTGCGACCATTATCCTTTTCTATTTTTCTGCGTCTTGTTCTCTTTCTTATTTTCGTTTAGATTATTCGTGTTATCTTCTTCTCCAATGATACAAAATATCCACACTGCTTTATTATAATCGGAGTTTAAAATAAATGGTACGTGTGTCGGACATCCCACGCCGGTCCAGCCAGTGAGAGGGAGAGGGGAGGTGGGGGCGAACGACGCCGCAGGGAAGGAGGGAGGGAGAGGTCCGATCTATTTCGGTGCCGACGCAATAATAATCGGTGACGCGCCGACGGATACAAACTGAGAGCTTTCCCGCTTTTGAAGGAAAATTTGCGACAGAATAATAATATGTAAATGAAGGTCGATTGAGATTTAACATTTATTTGGCACAAGTAGTGTACTAAATAAAAAAAGAGACGCTTAGATGTAATATAAATCAATTCGCATTAAATATTTTTGCTTTCGATTAAAATCGATAGATTTAAACCAAATCGGCCCATTCATGCGCCGCTATCCGAATATCTACCGATTTCTTACATATCACCGTTAAACATTTGAAGTTTTTGAGCTCTTAAAAAAATATATGTTATTTTTTAAGAAAATATCTAAACGCGTTCCACGCCGAAACGCAAATTATATAAAATTCCCTCGATAGAAAAAAATCGCAAAGTATGCTCCGAAAATTATTAAAACACGTTTGTTTTAGTTATTTTACAAGTCATAAATGTGAAAAAATCACCATGCCTTCCCACGAGATTTTTGCTTTATTTTAAACGAGTCGTGTTTTATTAAACATTTTCGCAATTTTCGCATCGATTTTATTACTTATCAGCGCGCTCCTCTAACATTCGTAATTACATATCTTTCCATCATCTCCTTTTTGAGCGCGGATGCGGCGCCTTTATTCCAAACCAATTCAAATAAAGCTTACTCTCGCAATGAGCACTTTTATAATTATCCTGACGATTCACGGTTACGGTACCGTGACGGCAAAAATGCAATAAAAATATGTTCTTTATCGTTATAATGCAGCAGCTCTTTCTTACACATTAAATAAATAATAATAATAAGAGAGCTCTTCTTTGCCTATCGATGTCATCATCATCCATCAGATTACTGGTGATTATGTGTCCAAGGTATTTATTTCCTTCAGTCAACTCCATATTCACACCGTTCAGGGTAGCTGGAGGAATATTTTTTGATCCTCGTCCATGTCTTATGACCAGTAGAGCCGTTTTAATGGGGTTATATAGCATGTTTGTTTCTTCAGCAAACTCTTCGCAGATCTTCAGAAGAATACGTACACGTAGGCCCCTTACAGATGGTGCCATCAAGACCATGTCGTCCGCATAACTGATGTTGTTCATAATAAAGGCGAGACAAAATATGTGTGACTGTCTCCTCCAAAGTACTACTTTTTTCTTTGGGAGGAAACAGATATATATCATATTATGGCTCAGTCACGGCGAGGGGAATTGCGTTTAATTTTCTTTATACCTGTGAGGGAGATGTATGATAATGATTGTAAGTTTCCTTTGGGCGGGTGCAGACATACATTCACCGTTTACATAATTTTAGAATATCGTTAATTAGTATGTAAGAAAGAGCTGTAGCATTGTACTCGTATTTTTAAGAACAAAAGAAAAACCATCAGCGCATTGACATTTGAGGTTATTAAATATTTGGAATTCACACCTCAATATTATCGTTGTAACTATATTCCATACTTTCAAAATTATCGTTACAGCTAGTAGTACTTTAGGGTCTACGGAGACGTTACGGTGCGGTGTGTGCGAGAGAAGCAAGAAAATGATTATTTCCCTTGGAAGAAACAGATACGTACATTGTGTGTCTCATCTTTTGAAAGAGTTGCAGCATTAATGTGATAAGTATCGTATGTTTATTGCCTTTATTACGCCGTCACGGTACCGTAATCGTGAATCGTCACGGTAATAACAAAAGCGCTCATTACAAAACGATGTATTGAAATTAAATTGATTCGATTAAATTTATTTCGCTTAATTGTCAACAAGAAAATTGTTGAGATGTATTTGATCGGATTCATTGCACAACGAATCAGGCGATGCACCGCGCCATGCGAAATTCGGGATAAGGCCGCTGACAATAACACTCCTTGTGTAGTAGATAACGATAAAGTTTAAATTCCCGTGTAACACCAGCCGCCTGTTTTGATTCACGCAAGAAAAAAACATAGTCAAAAAGTATGTCTTCATTTTATTTTGCGAATTAAAAACACTTTGTTTTTACCACGATAATCTTTATTTAAAAAATCAACATGTTTCGATCAGGACATTATATGTACTGGATAAATTAAAATAGTGCCACAAAGTGAATTCACAAAATTTGAAGAAAAAAAATATTTAAAAGTTTTACGATCATTAAAAAAAATTGCCGCATTGTACAATAAAATCATAACTGAAAAGGGGTTCGTAAATCGGAGATTTTGAAATTTACAGCAGTTTTTACAGGCCTGATATAATTTTTTTGGGGATTATAAAAATACCTTGGTATGGTACGGTACACCATACAACAGCCGGTTGAATTGTGAGCATGCTAATGGATCGCGAGTGGAAGGGGAAGTGCTCTAAGCGGCTTGCTTATGAGCATGCTCATTTCGATCCGATCTCGGTTCGTTGCAGCGCATTCTCTGCAAAAATATCAAAAATGGGCCGTTGGGGGACGCAAAAACCTTGCTTTTCGTGATCCATTATAGGGATCTCAATGTCATTGGAACACAGGGTCACTAAAATACTCACAATAGATGTTCAAATTCCCCACAAAAACCTTTAATCCTTTACTTTAAATCCACTTTACCTCCAAAATGAAACAAAATTCTATTTAAATTACGCGAACTGACGTTGACACTTATTTGACAAGAGCATGCTCATAAAAAGCATGTGTGTTCAATTGTTGGCATGAGTGCGCTCAAACAAAAGGCCAATTTACGTTTTACTCGCAGTATTTAATTAAAGCATCCAAACATTTCTAAGCGATCTGATTTTCAACCCAAAAACATACGATTAATGGATTCAGTCCACAGTTGATTCCTGGTACCAACCCTGATGAATGATAGTGAGGCTTAAAACTGGCAGAGAAAGAATTAAAACAGACTGACCGAAATACCACACAAACAGTCCTTCACAAAATAAGATAACTTTTTCCACCGCATCAATTAAACTTTCCGTGAAAACGCAATAAATAGTAATTTACGACAATAATAAATAATACTAAGCCATTATTTTCACACAAAACTAAAATTTGTCTGTTGGTTTTATTTGCAAAACACGGTCATTAATTTTTAAATGACCTAAAATGTAAAGTGTCACTAAAACATGGCTTGGGTAATTTGCCAATAAAATTTCACAGATATAAAAATATAATCAGAACATTTTACACAAAAGCATTTTCATTGAAATTAAAAGAATAGATGACAAAAATTATTTGAAACAAAATGACAAGTTATGAAAAACATCATTCAATATATTCCTAATATCGCTTGAGGGAATAACCAGAGAAAACCGGAAATATGTCATTTAAACAAATTTTAGACGTATTGACTATTTTCCACGAAAAATTATAAATAGATTTCGAAAGATTGTTCTTTTATCTAGTAAACGTATGTTTTAAATTTTGAGAAAAAATGCTTATTTTTAGTATAATAAGGGTTCACCGCAGATCGTTGGCAGATTTGTTAAATTTTCAAACAAAATTTTGTATTATACAACACACATTTCAAATCATATAAACATGCAGTAAAATAAATCAATAAATTATCTGGAAAAGCGAAGCTTCAGAATTTTAATTTTAGTTTAAATAAAAGAACTAAAAAAAGATCTGTGCACGTGTTTTGTGACGAAAATACTTCAGTGTGTCTATTTATTTACGGTCTTACTAACTATTTACGATTTTTTTTACATTCTTATTTTGCTTAAACATCATTGAAAAATTATAAATACTTATGATAAAAAAATAATTACAAAAAGTACATAATTTTAATAGTTTTATCATCACGCCTTTCAGCATTTTTGGATGTAGGTATAAATTAAAGCAAATTTGGAATGAAATAAAGTCGATATTGAGTAATAATTTTAAAAAGCTGGTACGGAGAATAGTTAATCTTTCTAATTGGAACCACCCTGTACGATCGTAAGAACATCTTTCGACGAAATGTGTATTTTCGGCCGCCGGCTGGTTAAAGGCCCTTAAGTTTTGAATACTAAATATAAGTTTGTAAAAACAAACAGCTTGGTTAAAAATAAATTCGTGACCAAATCTCATCGCAAAATAATATAAATCGGTTCCATGCCAACTCAACACCTCCTTGAAAAGTAATTAAAAGCTATGAAAAAAATAATTTTAAAATAGCCGTTAACCCTAACCTAACTTAACCTATTTAACCAATTTTTAATATTTTTTTATCATCACTCTTAATGCCCTTTCTGAGGTGGTTCTGAGTTGGTTTCATTCCGAGTTGGCCGGTCACCGAAAAATCACAAGAAAATGAAATAAATAAAAATCTTTTTTTAAATTTGAATGGTTTCCTCGTTATGTCATTTTAACGGTGACTGGAATGTGCAACTTCAACTTCTCTTTTGAAAAGTCATTAAACGATTAAAAAAACTGGTTAAATAGGTGGCGTTAGGTTAGGTTACGGGCTATTTTTCAAAGGTGTGTTGAAATTGCACGATTTAGAGTTTTCATAGAACCGATTTTAACGAGTACCATCACTGATCAATAAAAGTTTATAATAATAACCAAAAAAAATACCAATTTGCCCTCTACACAGCATCCCCGAAGATGACATAGGCCCTCAACGCCTATGTTTTCTTATAACGCCGATAGGAAAGTGGTGGGATCCCCTCCAATGACATGGGCCCTGAGGGGGATTAATTAATAAATTAATATTGTAAAAAAAGTATATTCCCTCATACAAAATTTAACCATTGTATAATTTGGCTGATTGATTTTATATAAATTTTTACCTATTTATCTTATTTGTTTAATTAACTGCGTTTTTATAACTGGTTTGTTCCCACGTTTATGAGAACAATCTGTAAAAACCCAGTATAAATAAATACATAGGTAAAGCGAAACCTCTTTTGTTCTCTTTCTATTTCGGGGGTACGGTTCTGTTCGGTAACTCAAATAATGGAGCTATATTCCAGGACGCTGCGAACACGTTCTTCGTATTGCGATTGTTAGTAAATGATCCAGCATTATGGAGAACAAATCCAAGCATTTGTTTGGCGCGGGAGACAAAGTCACATATTAAGTGGGATTCGAAGGAGAGAAAATCACGGCAAGGTCTCGAATCTCATGTTTGCGTATTAATGTATTTATTATCCCTGTTTATAATTTTGCAAGAGGCGGATATCCTCCCAATTCATCATTTAATTAAGCACTCTTTCTGCGTGTTTTCGTCTGTGCAACGGCGGGCATCTTGCCAAACAACCTTTATAAGAAATAATTTCTTTACATTATTACTCTATCTTAAAACCTACTGACCAACGGCCGAGAATTCAAATTTCGGCGAAAGATGGTCTTGCAACTGTACAGGCGGTTCCGATGAGAAAGATTAATTATTCTCTATACCAGCATTTTTAACTAATAACTCAATATTGATTTTATTTCATTCAAAATTTGCTTTAATATGTACATTTATAAAAGCTCCACAAGGGGGCCTTGAGGAAAATATTTTCTCTCAGGGCCTATGCCATCTTTGGGGATGCTGTGTGGAGGGTCTTTTAAAGGAAAGGTAGGAGAGGAATTTCTGCTTAGGATAAAATATGAAGGGTGGGTAGGAATCTGGGGGTCAGTTGGTCCGATAGTGACGGACGTCCCTCCCACTGCGGTGCAAGGCGATGTTCCAAAAGAGTTCTTATTGAGAGATCATAAGGTCTTTCTCAACCATCTCTTCCGATCTGGCCTGTCACCAGACCCGGACAAACCTCACCCCATGAACCCGGGCCAGAAATGTTGGTTATCAAATAAATGGTCCCGAGGCGGCGGTACCCATACCGCCTCCCAAATTATTAAACTACCTTAGCTAGTTATCAATAAAACTGCTCAAATGCATGATGATAAAATGTTGTACTTTTTGTAATAATTTTTTTATCATAAGTTTTTATAATATTTCAAAAATGTCTCAGCAAAATAAGCGTGTAAAATTAATCTGAAACATATTAGTTTGTAAGACCATTAATAAATAAACAAACTGAATTATAAATGTTTTAAACAATTTAACTTTGTTTGAACCACTTTTATATTAGTTTGAAAGTACGGCGTTTGTACAATAACTTGAATAAACTGATGTAAACCACACAAATAACATGGTGAATATATCAATTATGTGAACAGAAGAGTAAATTCGTCACTACAATAGAAATTATTAAGTAAAATCACAAAATTTTCGATATCCCGCCATAAAACACACCGAGCTGTTTTGTCATCGCGGGCTGTCGCGGGCCGAAGAACTAATGCATAGGCGCGCCAATAATGCCCCTTGCGGAGAAAAATTAAAACAACATTGTTTCCTAGTAAATTAAAACCATACACAACGTTGTCACATCTTCAATGCGTTTTAACAGCGTGACCACGTAAGAAACGTTATTGGTAATAAAGCGTGTTTTAGTGTATACGAGCTTTATTTATGTTATTGCAATAACACAGTTAATCGGTCGCGCTGTGGTTTTTTTTAGTAAGGCTGTAAAATTAAAATTCTGAATAGTAGCGGTCCTAGAAAATTAATTGATTTATTTTACTGTATGGTTTGAAATATATTTACGAGGTACACAATATTTTGTTTAAAAAATTAACAAATCTGTTAACGATCAACAGTATAATCTTATTATAGCAAGAATTAACATATTTTTTCAAAATTTAAAACATAGCTTTATTAGATAAAATAACAATCTTTCAAAATCAATTTGTATTTTTTTGTAGAAAGGTGTCGATACGTCTAGAATTTGATTTAAAAATGACATGTTTCCGGTTGCGTCTGGTTTTTATTTATTTTTTATTTAAGCGACTATATAAAATAATTCTATAAGTATACAAAATATAATGGTTATGTTAGGTAAAGATATTGTATTTCTTAGTCCTCCTCACTAGGGGTTCCTGTGCCGAGGCGGACTAAAATTGTTTAATTATATTTTATTTGTCTTCTATGTCGTTTTTAGTGTCTTCATTAGAGTGTTTTCATTGACCTCTTTCAGCCATGTTTTTATTCTTGATTTGTACTCATTAAATTCTTTTATTAGTTTTATGTCTTGGGGAAGAATATTACGGAGTTTAGTTGCAAAATAAGTGCAGTTTCTTTGTCTGAATGTGGTTTTATAACTTGGAATGTTTTTATGTCATTTTTATTCGATCTAGTGTGATTAGGGTTGCTATCTGTCCGGCTTTAGCCGAACATGTTAGGCTTTTTTAGATCGTGTCCGGCTAAATATTTATATGTCCGGCCTGTACGGCTTTTGTTAGGCTTTTTGTTAGTGTAACGCGGTGCACGCAGCGCCTGCAGAACGAACGCAACGCAAGCTACGCAAGGCGCAACGTGTTACGGACGAGGCGGGGGTGGGCGATAGTGGCTATTCTTGGTGCGAGAGGGTTTTGTCTTTAGTCGGCTCGTTAGTGGCTCTTTTATGTCGATATATCAAAGTCTAATCAAATGTACGAAAACTTCAGATATTTCAGTCAACGAAGTAATTGACCAGTGTTCACAAATAATGGACAATATAAAAAAATTAAAGACGGGAACTAAATTTCTGCCCAATCAAGTTACCGCAATTTTACGACATTTATCGGAGGCTCACCCAGATCGCGTGGAAGAATTCAAAGAAAACATGAATAATATGTTCAAAATTGCCAAAGACTACTTAAACTCTTGGACGAGTGATTTTTTGTATTTTTTATTTCATTATTTTCATACATTTGGTGCTGAATTGAAATACTTTAAGTGGATGGATGACTTGAGCTGAGGTACCAAGCATGTAGCAGAAACGATAGACATTCTGTCTGTCAGAAACAATTGCTAAGATGATGTACACATTGTGTAATTTAAAAATGACATGTCAAGAATTTTATGAAATGATTTCCAAAGAAAACGACGTTTTGGATAAAGTAGGTGAAAAGGCCAAATATGCAAAATTGTAGATTTTTCTAATTTTTGAATAATTTGGAGAAGTCGAGATTTTATTTTACTTTTTTCGTTTTTGTCCACAAAGGTAGATTTATTTAATTGTACTCGTATATTTGTTTAGTGAAAAATTTTTAGTTAACTGTTTAACCAAAAAAAGAGTTAGGTTTTGTTTGTTTGTTTTATAAGTTTATTTTGTTATGTCTACGGACAGAAGAATCAATATTATTTATTTTGTTATTGACATATTCTATATAAACGCCAAATGATGACAAGAATAAGACTAATTAATGATTGTTGTTATTAAAACTGGTTAATGTGTGATTAATAAACAACAACTGTAACTTGTAACAGATTTTTTATTATTATGTATGAAAGTTATGTCCAAAATAACGTACGTACTCGTATGTCCGACTTTTAGGGCAAAATTTCCGGCCTAATACAGCGCAGAGTCAGGCTTTTTAATTTTAGAAGGTGGCAACCCTAAGTGTGATGGATACGCGGCTAGTAGAGGATTCAGTATTTTTGGAGAGCTTAAATAATATTTCTTCAAATTTAGCAAATTCACTTTGTGGCACCATTTTATTAATGAAATAATTAAAAACACTTTGTTTTTACCACAATAAACTTTATTTAAAAGTCAACATGTTTCAAGAACGATGTTCTCTTCATCAGGACATAAAATGTACTAAATACTAAATGATCAAACATAGAACGGCGTGGGTAGAAATGGAAGTAGTGGGGGAGGAGAAAGGTGGAAAGGGGAGGTGCTTAGAAGATCAACAAGGGGGAGGGGGGGGGGGGTGGAAAGGGGGTGCTTAGAAGAACAAAGACAAAAAATTACAATGGAAATATGTTTAAGATAGGGTTACTCACAAAATTAATTTGATTGTTAATAATATTTAAATTTCTATTGACATTTTTCCTAATTTCTCCACCTTTTTTCCACCCCCCCCCCCCCCCTCCCCCTTGTTGATCTTCTAAGCACCTCCCCTTTCCACCTTTCTCCTCCCCCACTACTTCCATTTCTACCCACGCCGTTCTATGTTTGATCATTTAGTATTTAGTACATTTTATGTCCTGATGAAGAGAACATCGTTCTTGAAACATGTTGACTTTTAAATAAAGTTTATTGTGGTAAAAACAAAGTGTTTTTAATTATTTCATTTATTTCATTAAATAATATTTCTTTATTCCCTCTTAAGAGGGTATCACCAGAGAAAAACAGAAATAGGTCGTTGGCAGATTTGTTCAATTTTCAAAAAAGATTTTGTATTATACCACACCCATTTCAAGTCATATAATCATGCAGTAAAATAAATCAATATATTATCTGGGTATCGCATGTTTTAGAATATTAATTTTAGTTTAAATAAAATCATTAAAAAATATATACGTATATGTGTTTCTTGACGAAAATTGGTCCGTTTGTGTATTTATTTGCGCACTTACAAACTAATATATTTCAGGGTTTTTTAACATTCTTATTTAACTTAGAAAATATTGAAAAATGATAAATACTTATAATCAAAAAATAATTACAAAAAGTACATTATATTAATAGTTTTATCAACACGCCTTTCAGCATTTTTGGATGTAGGTATAAATTAAAGCAAATTTGGAATGAAACAAAACCGATATTGAATTATAATTTTTAAAAGGTGGTACGGAGAATAATTAATCTTTCTTATTGTAACCGCTCTGCACGATCGAAAGACCAACCTTCGACGAAATGTGGATTTTCGTCCGCTGGCTGGTTAAACGCCCTTAACAGTCAAGCAGAGAAACCACTAAGGGGGTATACATTAATTACGTGAGCTCAAAGGGGGGTTCTGCAAAATCTCACGTTACTTGAAAAGAATATACGAAGTGGCCCAAATTTATCTCACCAAGGGGGGGGGGGAGGGGGAGGGGTCTAGACTGGAAGAAAAACTGCTCACGTAATTAATATATGCCCCCTAAAAAGCGTGAGCCTTAGCGTCATATAATTGCCCAGATTAACATGTCCACAATTTGTAGGTCAGCACAGCTCTGGGTTGGCCGAGTTATTTCCATCAACTTTTCCATGAAGCTCCGAATTATTAAAAAAATCATACAAGACGCCATGCATATCGTTTGATTTATATTATATTAGGTAGATACCTATTACCATAATTTGTTAAAAAATAAACAAAATTGAGAAAATAGTTTTGGTACTCGGAATGAGCATATTATCGAGATTTATTTTTGGGATCTTAAGCCGTGTTGTGCTACTTCCTCGTTTAGTCAACGTTTCGGACAGCATTACAGTGTTCGTAATCAGGGCAGATGTATCGACCCTGAACCGCTTTACATGGCACAAATTTAATATTACAAACAATTCTACAGAAACCATATAATATTTATCAGAACTTCTGTATAGAATTTACAGTCAGAAAACTAAATGCATTATACTTCTTCCTAAATATACATTATTTGTACAATTACAAATTTACAAAGATAATATTCTAAATAAAACTGCGCCATTTAAACATAATAGAAAACTCCGACAAACATCTATTGTCCCATCTGCAAAATATTAATAAAAAAAATAAAAAAAAAAAAATATATATATATATATATATATCTATCTTGGAGTAAGGTTATTTAATACATTACCAGAAAGTATATAACAGAAATTAAATAACAATTTTAAAATTTCACCTTAAAAACACAACGAAAACGTAAACTTAACATATAAATAAACAACGAACATAATAACACATCCCCATACACACAAGCCTTGTTGTATTTTGGTGGTACATCTCATGTAACTACATATATAATTTGTAGTTCGCCCTTTTTGTGAAAAACACCTCAAGGGCGCTGTCGAAATATGTGAAATTATTATAGCATAAATTTTGACATATTTCTGTAACTCTATTTTTTAGAATAAACATAGAAAAAAAAATTAATTATCATTTTGGTGAGATTGTAAAGTTTCTACTAGGATATATTTAAAATGTAAATGGTGTCCCGGATATATAATATATATTATATATCATATAGATATATTATATATAATGAAATGTTGGATATCAACCGTTTTTACAAAAAAAAACATAAAATAAATTATACTGCGTATCACACATTAAAAAACAAAAATCAAAATGATGGGATTGTTGTGTACATACATGATAGTCTTAACGCCTCTGTTTCAGAAATCGACTTGATAAATACTAACTGTCTACAAATAATCATCGACTCAGACACGTGTGCCCTCGCTATATACAGATCACCATCCACACATAACATTACACCATTTATAATAGCTCTAGATTCTCACCTAAAGAAACTCACTTCATACAAAAACATCATCATAGCTGGTGATCTAAACATAGGCATACTTCCTAATGGTCACCCTCAAAATATTGATTACCAACTAATGCTTCTGGAACATGGCATTATAAGCACCATTAACACTCCTACCAGAGTAACCAAAGACTCAGAATCATGTATAGATCACTTTATGGTTAAATCAAAAAGTCAAATATGTAGTGCTGTTTACGAATCCACAATCACAGATCACTACACAACTATGATAGGCCTGACTTCGCCAACTAGAAAATCAACTAACACCGTAAAAAAAAATTGATTACGTTAATCTAAATCAATGTTTAGAAAAACAAACGTGGGAACATCTTACAAAATTTAACACGGCAGAAGAGGCCTGGAATTTCTTCATAACACATCTATAAATTCTCATTTCCCAAAATACCAAAACAATATACATACCTATCCCGCACCGCAAATGGATTACTGGGTGAAATGGATTACCCAAAGCATTATAAATAGCATTAAAAAAGGGACAAACTACACAAACAAATTAAACTGAACCCTTATGACACTCCGCTTTATTTCTTCTACAAAAGGTACAGAAGAACAAAGATGACACCATAAAAAAATTACTTATTGATGGTGAAGAAATCCACTTCCACGATAATCCTACACGTATCCTCAATTACATTAATAAGCACTACACTAATATAGGAGCTAGCCTAGCTGAAAATATAAAAAAATCACAGCCTCTCCAAGATATTCAGGAACCTCAAAACACTGCCACCAACATCAGCAAAGAAAATATAAACAGACACTTCAAATTACAAAACATTACACTAGAAGACACCAGTAAAATAATTCAATCACTAAAGAATAACACAACAACTCTCCAACGACTCCAAAACTATCTTAACAGTAAGCCAACAACTACTCAAACCACTCACATATTTAATTAATCTTAGGATAAAAGAAGGAATTTTTCCTAGCTTACTAAAAAAAGGTCTTGTTATTCCAATTTTTAAATCAGGACAAAAAAATAACAATAAACAACTACAGACCCATTACGCTACTAAATACCTTTTCAAAAATTCTGGAAAAAAATATTAAGAAACAGCTTCAACATTATCTGGAAACCAAACAAATACTGTCGATAAACCAACATGGATTCAGGAAAAACAGAAGCACTGAACATGCAATAGCTACTGTAACGGACTTCATTACACATAATCTTGATGCTAAGAAAAAGGTTATTTCAATTTATTTAGACCTATGCAAAGCCTTCGACACAATCTCACATGAAAAACTTTTCAAGAAGTTAAAAAACATTGGTATTAACGGAGTAGAATTCAACTTAATTAAAAGGTTCATGTCTGACCGAACTCAACAAGTTAAAATTGATAACAAGATAAGTGAACCACTCTTAATTACGTACGGAGTCCCACAGGGGAGTGTACTTGGCCCTAATTATTCCTCATCTACATAAATGAACTGTGTGACATTAAAATTGAAGGTAAAATCGTGACCTTCGCTGACGATACAGTTCTTCTTTGTCAAGCTGTCACATGGAAAGATGTATTCGTAAAATCCGAAAAAAGTTTGTCAGTTGTCAAAAAATGGCTAAACAGTAATACGGGTACCGTTAATACTATTAAAACAAAATACATCACTCATAGTATTACACAAAGGGGTCAACCTCCATCAAACATAGACCTGTTTCTGTATGACTGTGAACAAACTTCTTCCAATTGTCAATGCGAGCATATAGAAAGGGTCAAACAAACAAAGTACCTAGGGGTTATTATTGATTCACACTTACGCTGGACTGAACACATAACTTTCATCACAAATAAACTAAAAGGAGTCATGCACCTAATAAAATCCATTAAAAACATTTTCCCACTAACAATACTCAGATCCATATATTTTGCACTTTGTCAATCGATTGCGACATATGGAATACTGGCTTGGGGAAGTGCTACAAATGTAGCAATTGACCCAATTCAAAAGATACAAAAGGCGATAATTAAACTAATCCTGCAAGTGCCTTTCTACACAGATTCAAACGAAATATACAAAACATTAGAAGTCATGTCAATAAAACAACTTTATGCCAAATCTGCTTTGATACACTTCCTCAAAAACAAACTCCATATTCCAATTCAACCCAAAATAATAATAAAAACCAGGTCCTTAACAAATATAACCCTGAACATACCGATAACACACACCACACACGGACAGAGACATTTTCAGTATTATGCAACCAAACTTTTTAATTATATGCCCATTACTCTGAAACAACAACTAACTGCAAATAAATCTACAAACATTCACAAAAAACATATCACAGCCTGGATCAAAAATCAAGATATTAACTTTATGCAAAATACTTTAATCCCTAACCAAACATAACCAAACTATAAAAAGTGTAAAATAAATAAACATATCTTTCAAGAATTTACCAACTATTCATATGTACATATATTTTTTTCTTCTAATAATAATAATAATAATATAATATCTTTATTGAACAAAAATTTAAAGATTTATAACTACAAAAAAAGTATACAATAGTTTAAAACTTGCATAAGTACAAAAGATAATAATGGTAAACAATATACATATAACAGTAGGTACTTAAAGAATAGAGATTTATAATTATAAACGTAGGTTTCTCGTAACCTGCCTCACTAGGCTAGCCTGTGTTGAGGCAGTAATTTTACGTCAATTTATAATTCTGTGAAAATACCTACACCTATATTAGAAAATAATCGCACAATAGATTGGTTGCATTAATAATAACAATAACATAGGTGCAATAGTGACAGCATTGGTTCATTACTAATTTCGAATTTGGGTGAGTGCACCGGTAAATGCCCTATCATTATTTTTTATCCAAACTTTTATGTTTTTTTTGAAATTTTTTTGTGAATCACATTTTTTTATACTAATTGGAAGAATGTTGTAAAGTCTTGTTGCAAGGTATCTGAAGCTACGTTGACCAAAAGTAGTATGAGTTATGGGAATTTGTAGTAATTCTTTGTTATTGTTTCGAATACAGCGAGTATTTAATCTTTTTTCATAGTATTTATGTATATTTGTGAATAGATGAGTGAGGATTGTTTTTGCGTATATCTGCCGAACATCAAACACATTCATAATATTAAAGATTAAGTTCGAATCTGTAATTAGAGGTAGTCTAAGAATTAATTTTATAATAGTTTTCTGTGCCTTTATGATTGGGTCTAGTGCTGATGCAGTACCGCCTCCCCATGCTATGATACCATACTCAATAATGGATTGACAGACTGCAAAATAAATCATTTTCAAGTGTTGTAAGTCGAGAAAGTTTCGTATCGTTCTAAAAAAATGCATGGTTTTTCTTTCTAAATAATCTATGTACATTTTCCATTAAATTGTAAAAAAAAAGAAAAAAAAAACTAACTTTCTACTACAACACATAAATACTTGTACTTGTCACACTTAATCATAAACACGTAAACACCTCAGCACAGGTTCTCCTAGTGAGGTGTTCACGAATTAATATGTAAAAATGTTTTCAAAATAAATTACATATGTAAAAATGTTAACAATAAGGTGTAAACTGTAATATATAGATATAAATAAATAAATATATCTATATGATATATAATATATCCCGGATATATAATATACATGTAATATATCCGAGAGTTTTTGATATCATCTTCTTAAATGATTAAATATTAATATGAGGCTAATAAGCTTCTATAAATTATCATTAATAAAATTAAAATTAAACACAGAAGAAAATTGGAACCCGAGCAGCAAAAAAACTATCAAACCGCTCATTGTGAATGCAGCTCAGGAAAAGTTTCACGTCACTTCCGGCGGTATTCTCGTATCCCATATTCCAGTATTAAATTCATATCCTCAGAAAAAAAATCAAGGACTTGAAAAGCATTTTCATAGTATAAATAATGTTCTCGCCGCGCCGCGAATGAATGTATGAAAATAAACAGTCCCAACGGCGGGAAAAAAGAATTTCTGAAAGTTCTTGGCAGATTTCCACCGTTCATTTCATTACTTCCGCCATTGCGCCGCGGGCAACGGAAGTTGGAGAAAGGCAATTATAATAATATTAATGACATTATTGTTTTGCATTGGTGAAATGCAGGGAAACTGTATTATTTGTGCACAAAAATACAACATATTAAAGCCCCTTAGTAAGCTTTCAAAATTAAGAAGTTATGGTTTGAAAGGGGGATATGTAAAAACGAATTTAAGAAGGAGAGCGCTAAAAATTAGTAAATTTTGTACGAAACGTGCCGCTACGCTTAAGTTCCTCTATCACCTCCTATAGTATCTCATTCACTTTAATATCGATTCGTGCGGAGACTTGTGCATGTGCTCAACCAAGTGATTTATCTGTGCTTTAACATCACAAGAACATGGTAGGTTAGATTTAGTTTAGATTAGATTTAGAAAAAGGTGGGTTAGATTCCCTTCCAGTGTCTGTTCACAAATTGCCGTAGTTGTGACATTTTGATAATCCATAAGTTTATTATTACAGTCCAATGATTTTCGCAGTCAATGTATCTGCAATTATAACTTACTTTGTAAGGAAAGAGATTATTTTTGTATGGACAATAATTATTGTTTCTATTGAAGAAAATGAGTTTGAAAAAGGGACGTTACTAAGTTCCACATATATCACTGAAGCTAAAACGATCTGTGGAAAAATGATTGGATTTTTTATAAAGCGTATGCACAGTGCAAATATCAAGTAATTAAACAATGCTTCCGATTGTAGTGTATATGAATATTTAAGTTGTTTCAATGTCTTTTAACAGATATCGTTAGGATATGTAATTTTGACGAGTCTCAACGGGGGTCAGTAAAGTTGTACTGTATGAGAGAGTCAATATCCGGGACCCAATACCCGAACGGTTACGATGATAACCGATGATATCCGATCGACAGATGGGAAACTTCAGTGACCAGTTCCCCCTACCACAGAACAAGTGAGAGCATCGTTTAGAGGATATAAGATATAATTTTTTATTTTTTTTATTTGATTTGTAAGAAACAAACAGCTTATATACATACAATAGACATAAAAATATACAAATTAACTGCAGTGAAGCCAAAAGAGTTTCTTATGCTAATATTGTTTCTAGATGGAGTTTTAATTTATCTTAAGCTAAATTTAGACTTAGGAAGGGGAGAGGAAGGTGAGAGGAGGGGGGGGGAGAATATAGGATAAGGATATGAGATGCTCTCGATACCTTGCACATCCCGTAATAATAATAATAATAAACACTATTAGTAACCTGACAAACCGAAAAACCGAAGAATCATTGAAACTCCCGATCATCAGAATTGTATGAAACAGCAGTACACCATACCGATTAAGAGTTTTGCGGGACCTATACTTTATTTGTTTTCATCCGTTGAACAGTCATGTAACCGATACGCCTTAAGGTGATTTATATCTAATTTTATTTTAAATCTCCATAATTATGTATATTTCCATTAATATTCCATATTGCCTGTAAAACTTGTGCAACTTGTGAAAAATTTAAATAAATTATTACATATTTTAAGAAAAACTTACCCTTTTCACTTCAGAGTCCAACGCCTTGCAAAAATGACTGAAATAAAATTTAAAAAAAAAACATTAAAGCAATACAAAACAGCGGCAAACGTGACATAATATTAAAATATTAAGTACACATCAAGTTGTAATACGATAAGGCAGAGGAACGCCCACACCTGCATAATATTAAGTACCGTCAAGAACTCCTTGCTTCACGCACATTCATACATCTGGAGCTACTTGTGTTGTTCTACAGAATTTAAACAATTCATCAAACTTCAAAGTAAATTTTCAAACTCTGTAAAGGTTCTATTGTTCTGTTATTATATTTGATTGTTTTTTTTGTCTGACAACTGTGAACACTGACAATTCCTTGATAACTTATACTTAATATTGACCACCACAATCGAATCATATGTAGCACTATATACTCCAAAAAAACATAAATATTCAACTTACTTCTCATCGGAACTAATAGCCTCACTACAAGAACAACAAAAATTCTTCACAAAAAAACGAGTGTGTTTTAGACCCCACGACTGAAGTAAAACTACAAGACAAACCTCGCCCAATGAACCCAGGTATCCCTGCTAAGTTACCAAACTTAGCGAACGGGTGACCTATGACCTAAGGGTGACATATGACATTGGGGTGAAATATGACCATGGGGTGACCTACGACCTTGGGGTGACCTACGACCTTGGGGTGACCATCCTTATCCTTATCCTTATCACTCCCCAAGTCAAGCATGCGTTAAGGCCCGACCGTTCGCCTAGCAATCGTTCACCGTTCGCATCGATTACCGTTCGCATGACATTTTTCGTAACAATCTCCTCTTTTCGCATACACCAGTAAAGCATTCACCAGCTTATCCCCCAAGTTGGGAGGCGGGAATGGGTACCGCCGCCCCGGGAACCTTTATTGGATAACCAACACCTCTGCCATAGGTCACCCCAAGTGGTTTGCTACGTTTGGTGATTTAGCAGGGGTGCCCGGGTTCATGGGGTGAGGTTTGTCTAGGTCTTGGAGGCGGATGACCAGGACATACTGAACCCCAGATTCCTACCCACCCCTTAAACTCTTTTCCTTCCCAGAACTCTCCTCTCCTTCCTTTCCTAAAAAAAAAACCCTCCACACAGCATTCCCAAAGATGACATAGGCCCTGAGGGAAATTATTTTTCTAAGGGCCTCCTGTGTGGAGCTCATGTAAAAAAAAAAGCGTTCGTAAAGAAGTTTTACTTCAAAAATTAAAAGAAACTCGGTCGAAAATTGACTGTACAAATTGAGTGAAACTAAAAAAAATCAATTATTTTTTGATCTGTCGCAAAACACATAAATTCTATCGAGAATACAGCCTTAAAATCCAACATTAACAATAAAGATCGACAGCACAGACTATCCACCAGAAATTTATATGGACGACAAATACGTCAACAGTACACGAGATATTGTATTTCTTTTTTAAGATTTCTTCTAAAATATTTTAAAAGAAAAAATCGCTTCATCACATTTAAAAAAAACCCATACATTTAGCATACTGCTTACATCACGGAAGAATCTTGCAAAAAGAAACCGTGTTCCTTAGACACAAACAGGTCTGCACGCCCGGACACCATCCCGCCAATTTTCCTAAACCAATGCTCCTCTGTATTGTCTAAGCTACATACATCTTCTGGATATTTTTCCCGTCTATTGGAAATTCAGCTATATACAATAGCAAATCCCAATTCATGTTTAAAAAGGTGACGAGACTGAGATTTCAAACTATCGACCAATACGCATTCAACCTGTATTACTCAAAATCGTTGAATCTCTAGTTCTGGTTGAAACAATATATCCTACAATAATAGAGGTAATAAATTATAAACACGCCTTCATTAGGGATAGATTAAAAACAACAAATTTATTACGCTTACAAAACTATATATCGAGTTTTTTAAAAATAAATAAGTTCAAGTATATAGACAGAGATCATTTTCAAATTTTTCGCAGAAAAATGAAGCTTGGATTCAAAGTTTTTAATTTTATTCCAAACTCACTTTTACTGCTATTTTAATTCTTTATTTATAATAGCTATTGTATTTCGATTTTCTGTTATTGGTTGCGATGGTTGCCCCATATGTAGTTTTGGTTTTATTTTAAATTCTGTAGCATCCGGTGCAAAAAAATACAACTCTGTTACCAGTGGTTGTAGATAGTTTTAGGTAACGGGGTGGTAAATCTAACGGTCCTTGAATAATTAAATAGCGTGGATCGGGACAATTCCTGGTTGTACAATATATTCACACTAAACACTACGAAATTATTGTGAACTCGTACAGAAATTATCTACTAATTACTTACCCAAAAATGTCGGTAACAGAGTGGACGCAGAATAAACACACGCACTACTTTTGCTAGCTAGCGTTGTGATCCCCCCGCCTTTGCGGACGCGTTCGTAATAACGGACACTGCATTACAACTGACAGAGCTTTGTAGCGACATCTGTATTTTTTCTTCATTGATTTTTCTACAGTAACAGTGTGGTACTATTAAGGAACGTACCCATACTACGTGACCTGTTCAGGGGAGGGAGAGGGATCTTCAAAATACCACGCTTGGTCACTTAGTCAATCTAGAAATCTTTTCTATTTTTTCCACTAATTTTTTTATATTTTTTCACTTGAAATTATAGGTATGTGTGCACTCTTGCCGTCACGCAGCAAGCGCCGTATTAATAAAGACAAATAGAAGGCAAATATTTTTTTTGTTAAGTTTTTGTTAGCAAGAAATGATTCAAAACCATATTTATAAATTACTACGTGAAAACGTAGGGGGAGGTGGGGGGGGGGGGGGTTAAAAATTGCAAAAAGTGGGTCACGTAGTACGGGTATGTTCCCTTACTTTAGACGATTCGTGGGACAAAACTTTGAAAAATCATAATTAATGCTAATTTTATGACAATGTAGTCTATGACCGCATTTGATGTAATATTGTAACGTCTTTATAAAATATGCTATGAATTTTTATACATATACCTAACAGAAAATAAAAAAAAATCATGCCCATGTATATTGTACCGGTACTTGAGACACAAGAAAAACGTATGAAAATCAACTCTTGTTACCAAGAATGACCACATTGTTTTGACTAAAAAATAATAAAATAGATATACTAAGTAATATTTTTCAATTATAAGCTCTTGTATTTGTAGGTGTTGTTAATTAATTGTTGTAATGTTAAGATCTCTTTATTATTATTTTTCAAATATTTTTTTTTCTTCGGGGACAAATTTGAAATCGACTCATAGGTATACTGATTTTTCAAAAAATCCTGACCTGAAAAGTTCAAGCTCTGGGAATCAGGGCAAATATATTAAAGATAAATGAAACAATTTAACTTTGTTTGAACCACTTTCATACTTGAGTAAATCCTTATACTTGAGTAAATCCTTATACTTGAGTAAATCCGACCGGTTTCAGAACGAACGTTCCTTCTTCAGGGCAAATGTATACTGATTTGACAGTTTTGAAATATAGATGGGAACAATGTACTATTATGGTAGGGGTGGAGCTGTTGCTAGGTATTAATGAAGAATGGGAGGGTAGGGGAATTGTTTCATTTATCTATAATGGATAACCACAATGCTATAGCTACATTCAAAAGTACAAATATATTTTGCTGGTTAACTAGATACTTCCCTTATCTGGAAAAACCATATTTTTGTGATAATCAAAACTTACATATCGAATTTTATACATCATTTTCCGCCACTAGTGGCGTACCGCAAGGTACTATCTTAGCCCAATGTTATTTCTTGTTTTTTTATAAACAACTTAATTAACTGCTTTAAAGATATTATATTATAGCCATTCGCCGACGATATTAAAATAAATGAAAGGTATTCTGTGACGATTATATATATGCCTAGAAAAAAAAACTAAAGACAAAAAAAGCATAAAAATGAAAAGCATCAAATAGAAGAAAAAAAATCGCTATATTTTTACCGGCTTTTCTAAACCACGAAAACCGCAAGAGGAAAACGGCCAAAATGCAAATTCTAAGGATAAATCTTTAAATTAATACTATGTCATGTTTCTAACAAGTAAAGTGTAAAAAATATATTTTTTATTTATTTAAAACTAGCTGGTTCCCGGCATGCGTTGCAATGTCATATTCAAAGAAATAAATTGTTTCTCCCTGCATGTTCTTTTCCGTGCGTCCCTGTTCCCCTCCCACATCCCCTTCCCCCATCCACCTTCCCCGCCCACCTATCCCCTCTCCCACTCCCCGTACCGCAAACCCCCCTCACGCGTTCTATATATTCAGTCCCAGTACATACCACCTATTACAATTTTTTTATTCAAATTTTCATTTTTCGTACATTACAAAAATTCATTTTTGTATATTATAAGAACAATCAATTAAATTTGGTACCTAACAAAGGTACCTATTTAAAATATATATGATTTGAAAAATCCATAGGCAATTCTTTTAATACAAAAAAAAACAGCTGCCTGCTAAATTCAATTTCATCAAACGCGCGAACTGTCAAACATGCGAGGTTAAAAGTTAAAATAGGCGTTAAGTTTTCTGAAATTATCCAATTTTCTGCGCAATTTTCTTAATTTTTCTTTCCGTGAGAACCTTCTACAAAGTATTAGCAAACTTAAAAGAGAAGATGAATGAAATAGGTAAAGTCGTTCTGAAGTTATGGCATGACCAAGGGAAACAGGGATTCATTTTTATATATAAGGATATATTGTTTGTTTATGATTTAAAACGTTCATTTAATTAACTATGCAAATCATTCAACGTGACTTTGAAAACCGTTGCCAAAGTTGATTTAATTCGCAAAATTAGCCGTACGTACGTCATGTTATTAAAATTACTTTACAATTATTTCAGCGTATTTATATTATGTTTGGGCGTCACGAATATGACTAATTATATAATTCTATGTTTATTTAGAGAAAATTTGTAATTCTAGAGATTTGTCTTCATAAATTACAAGTTTGTTGGTGCCAAATAATTCAAAATGTCAATTTAATTTCTAATTTGCATTCACAAAAGCTACCAATCGCAAGGCATAGACACAAATATCAACAGAGATAGAAAAATATATAGATAAATGTTTCAAGATAGATCTAGTTTTTTATTCAGACGCAAGATAAATAATATATCAGCTCTTTAAAACAACATAAAATGTTTTTTCTGGCTTAAGATTTGAAATATCATCATAATTCATGAATACTTGCGTATGTTCTTCTATTCGCGGATATTTATGTTTTGTGCGTATTTTTACCCTCGTAAACACGACGTTTCTAGCGTTTATTCATTTTACGGCCGCATCCGACACTGAGGACGCTACCCGGATTGATTTTTTAAATTTTTATTTGAATACATCACAAGAGTCCCAGCTTCTCCCGTCTGGAGCCAGTGAGACTATGTCATCCCCAATTGGGGATGTTGCGAGGCTGAAGGTAGTGGGTAGGGAAAGGAGATGGGGGAGTAAGGTGGGGAAGCACTAGGCTATTCAGAACTGGTCACCAAACATGGCTAAAGCCATTTCAAGCAAAGTTTCAATTCTGAATGGTGGTCTTATACTAGGGCGATACTTGAGTATCTTTCACTCTGGGACGTGCCGCAAAAATACTACATATTATTTTTAATTAATTAATTGTGAAATTACATAAATTTAGCAAATAAAATTTATTTGCGCACTCCGGGATTCAATCCCGCGACCTTCGGATTACGATTCAATATCCTTACCCCCGAATTAAAAAATTTATACTGAAAATAAGCCGTAGATATTTGAAACATGAGTGACATCTAGTGAACAGTTTACAAACTAAATTACAGAGTCTAGATTTGAATATGTTCTGGTTTGGGAACACATTTTGTCCGTCATGGTGACCCGACAGTCGATCTACCGGCACTTGGCCCCCGAAATGATATTCATTACAAAATTTTAACTTTTTGTGCATTATTTAATAATTTCAAAGCTGAAATCGACTTCAAAAATACCTTTAATAATAAGATGATATGAATGTCAAAGGAATTTATTTAGTGTCGATTTTGTAGAGACGGGTAATATTTTCCTCGATGCATGTGAATGAAAATGTGTTTTGTACTCTTGTTATTCAACGGGTACATCCTCTCTGCACGCCCATTCCGAGACACTTCAATTAAATTTTGTGTATTTCCGTAAACCTGCTTGTTGTTAGTTTTAGTATGCCGGGGGCCTGTATGTTAGTGTATAAGTATGCCGGGGGCCTGGGTCCTATATGTTAGTGTATAAGTATGCCGGGGGCCTGTATCCTGTATGTTAGTGTATAAGTATGCCGGGGGCCTGTATGTTAGTGTATAAGTATGCCGGGGGCCTGTATGTTAGTGTATAAGTATGCCGGGGACCTGTGTCCTGTATGTTAGTGTATAAGTATGCCGGGGACCTGTGTCCTGTATGTTAGTGTATAAGTATACCGGGGGGCCTGTCTGTCGGGGGATAAACTGACATGGAAACGCCAGCTATATTTGTTTACGTATCAACGGCCAGCGGGGACAACGTATTGCACATAATCTCATCATGTGCTAACTTTAACATTCTCCAAATACCAATGACCGAAATTAAACGATATTTAGTAAAATTTAAACAATACAATAATATCAGTAGGGAAAGTAGGCTAAAAACCATTGATAATAATTTCTGAGAAATTATATCAATTCAGAGCTTTGGTAATTAAATTAAAAGCAATTTGTCAAAAGATTTTTTATTATAAGCACCCATCTACATTTATATACATAGGTATAATGTATAATATGGTGACCGGACAAATCAGAATGAAATCAACCCGAATTTCTACCGATTTCTTACTTATCCCCCCTTAAACATTTGAAATTTTAAGCTCTTAAAAAATATATATGTTATTTTTGAAGATAATATCTATACATTCCCTACGCCGAAACGCAAATTATATGAAATTCCCTCGATAGAAAAAAATCGCAAAGTATGCTCCGAAAATTATTATTTTCACGCCTGTTTCAGTTATTTTAAACGAGTCGCGTTTTATTAAACATTCTCACAATTTTCGTTTCAATTTTATCGTTTTAAATATTAGCGCACTCTCTCCAACATTCGTAATTACATATCTCTCCATCTTCTTCTTTTTGAGCGGGGATATGGCGCCTTAACACCTCCGCTGAAAAGGTGAGTTTATGAATTAAAAGTGATGAAAAAATATATAAAAAATAGGGTACGTAAGGTTAGGTTATAGGTTGTTTTTCAATTATTTTTTTTGTAGCTTTTAATTACTTTTCAAAGAGGTGTTGAGTTGACATGATTCTGAGTTGGTATGAAACCGTATAATATAAATATGTCGCTTCACAGATTCAACATCTTCAACAAAGAAACATAAATTTTTACATATAGGATTAAAAAAACTTTAATCCATTTCGATTTAATTCAAAGTAGTGAACTCTCCCTCAGCTCAGTGTGATTATTATAATAATATAATGTGTATTTCAGGTAGTCGAGGATGCCGGGTGGCGGGGGCGGCGGAGGGGGCCGCGAGACGCTGCGGCCACCCTGGGTGCGCGACTCGGGTGCCCCGCCCGCCAGCCGGGCGGGGGAACCGCCCTCCTGGACCCTGCGCAAGAGGACGTCCAACGCGCAGGACACGGAGCCGCCCGCGGGCCTCAACGCCGTAGAAGAGCAGCTCGCCTCAGTCAAGGGTAAGCAACAATTAGCCAAGTCCTGTTGAAGGCGAGACATTACCACGTTTATCGGGGGTTTGCCCGAGGCTCAAATTTTATTTTATTTTGGCGAATTCGTAATTGAATTATCATATTTATTTCCATGCCTCACAAGGGAGGCGAGTTATTTATATTTTAGATTAATAAAAACAGTACGTTGCCATCATTTTTTTAACGTACAACGCCTTTAAAAAATTGGAATACGTTGTACAACTAAAGTTAGCGGTGAGCACCAGATTTTATTTTTCTAGACGATGAATTAATAACTTCGGGAGGTATTCACTTAGACACATCTTAAATATTAGTAACACGTTCTTCAGAATTAATTAAAATGAACCCGGCGGAAAGGTCGAATCTCCAGGCTTGCTAGGGTGAGTTCGACCGTACGTGCCGCGGGCGCATATTTGTTTACACGCTTTTTTCACTTACGTCGTTAAGATTCCCACATTATATTTCTTCTTCTTCTTTTCTTTGATAGGGCAAATTCGACAATAGGTCTGTCCAATATACGGGTCGCGAGTCGCAATTTATACACGGTTTCTTTACTTTACGTCGTTAAGATTATGAATACATTTTAGGGTATAGTGTCGTCTTAAACTCCGTAAACGCCGTTTTGCATTTCGCCTGTCTAAAAATTTGTTTGCACGTTCCGTTTCCGGTTTGATTTGGTGGCCGTTTCAATGATTTAGTAAAGATTCTTTTTTTAAATGTGATAAATTCGTTTATATTTGGACGTTCTTCGTATTTTGAAGTTTAGGAAAATATTTAAAAATGGTGTACAAGGTGTAACAGGACGAACCCGAGGGAATTTAACCAGCGATTCCTGAGCATATGTGGAGTAAAAATGTAGACATCATTTTGCTGTTCGATGACATTTTTTTCTATTAAAAACATGAAAAATATTTTTCCATCACACGCCGCAACTGACTAGTTAGAAGAGTAGCACATTTATAGCCTAGCGGACACTTGATAAGCGTTACGTCTCGTTCTAACAGCATATTACCACACGAAACAGCGCGAATCGCCCAAACACATCACCACGGGGTATATCCCTTAGCGATGGGAACAGTAGCGATTCAGTTGATATTTAAAAAAAATTACAAACAGTATTAAAATATGGTTTACAATTATTTGAGAAGGTATTTAAGTACCTGCTTATAGGAAATCTTGGTTTTGATTTTTTTAAATTAGAGACGAAATTAGAAACCAAACTTTTTTGGACGTTAGGTACCTATACAAAATATTCACAGAACTACTAGTGGATATACAAAAAATAGTATATACCATCTCATAGTTAATAAAAAGCCAAAGAAATAACAGAGAAATAAGAAGAAAAGAGAAAACCTAATTCAAAATTCCCAGTCTACAGGGCAAACCTTTAATACTGAGATTGTGTCTATTTATACGGGTATGTATCCTTAAATATTGTTTTCGAGAAGGAGGGCAAAGTTAGAGTAATTAAAGAAACATACCAAATCATCGTAATTAATACTAATATTGAGTATTCACGAAAGTCTATGGAAAATATATTAATAAGATTTTTTCAAAAAGAGCATTGTTATGTAGTAATAGTGTATCCCTTGCAATACATTTTACTTAATTAATCTAAGGCTGAAGTCACATGGTTCACTCGGATGAAGGTTTACTCGATGAAATGTTCCATTCTCGTTTCATCGCGTGTTCAGACGGTTCCTTCGAAAGAAGAGTTCACTCGACATTCTCGCGACGAAGTCGTCGAGCGTAGTCGCGGCGCGCATTTGAATTCGTCCGGCGCTGACGGCTAAGTTCGGGAAGATTTACGATTTCAAGTGACATTTCCGATAACGTCGAACTAAATTACGAGAAATTGGCGATTCTTGTAAACAGTAAATAAATTTCAGCACCATAAAATGAACATATGGTTAAATAATAACCTGAAACTGATATCTACCAGTATTTTTGCACCATGAAAATTTTTTTATTCCAAAATAGGCCTCGGCTTGCAATAAAATCCATATAAATGGAATATTTATTAACGTATCCAAAAACTAAAAACTGTTTTGGAAAGGTGGTGAAATATCCTTCCAAAATTTATTATTAGAAATAACCACGTAATTTTTTAAATAGAATAATTTTTAATGTAATCTTTTAAAAGTAAAAAAAATGGCTATCCTTGCTTTTATTCTAACTAAAATTACTGGGAACAAAAAAAATGTAAAAACACACACTTATTTTGTTAGACAAATAAATTATAAACGTTTCTGTAACCTCAGTTTTTATATAAAAATAATTCATAAAAAATTCACAATGTTTCATAATTTTTTTTTCAAATTCGATCAGAAACTTTGGTTCCATAAAAGTGTACATTCGTATTATTTTGTGTTTAATTGTTATATTGAATATATAGAGCATTATTTTCTCTTTCCAATACCGTTTAAATCATATTTTTCACTATGATAGTAAGGGAGAAACAACGATTTCTATAAGACGTGTAGGAGTTATTTCGAAAAGCGAACTAAACGGAGCATTTTGACGTTTAAGCCGCTCCGGCTACTCGTCCTCACGCCAGAACATTCTTGGCCGACTTATTCGCGAGTGAAACACTGTTCACTTGAGTGTTCACACACATCATTCGCGTAACGTGATGTTAAATTCCGGTTGCGACATTGTTGGAATGCTTCATTCGCCACTGTCTGTCTTCACTTTCGTGTTCACACGGTTTATTTCGAGGGAAAGAGGCGGAATGAAATCACGAAATGAAAGATAAATGAACCATGTGAATGGGCACACCAATCTTTTAAGCGTGTTCAGAAGGCATTTTCAAGGAAGGGTAATACGAACTTGTAACAAAAGATTCTTATTATTAGGAGTTATTCAATCTCGAATACCTTCTCTTTCCCGCATCGCTTCGTTCTTTACAAATTAGGGGCGAGTCCTAACCGCGCATCTTCAATGAAAACCTGTGGCAGGACTGAAAGTCTATCAGCTAACCCAGAGTGAATAATACTCGTAAACTTTTTGTTAAAAAGTTTAACGAGCGGTTGAGGGAGCAATTAGTTTCCTTTGGGTTGTTATAGTACCCATATGTTATAATCTTGTACGGTTTTAATATTATTGGACTGTGTCATACTAGCAAATTAATTGTACCTCCTCAAAATAGAGACTCCAGACTAACAGAGGTTACATTCAGCAACATGGGAAATTTAAGAATCACAAACAAGAAATGCTGAAGAAGCATGGATTCCATTCGTTTTTTGCTGTTGTGAATGTCCAAAATATTGGCAGTTATATCACAGAATTATATTCAAATCTCTTTTGTATTTCTTGTGCATTAACTATGTAACCATTTCTAGACATTTTGTTTTGAAGAGTTTCATTTCACATATATATTTGTTACTTAATTTTTATTTATTAAACAAATTAATTAGTTGGTGCTCTATTAACAAACTTTACCTGAACATAAATAAGTGTTATTTAATAAGTTTTTACAGAATAAGTCAACCAATTATTCATCCTTATGAACTTAACAACTCTACCCTTACCTCTGTCAAAGAAATTAGTGACTTGGGCATAACTTTCGACTCTAAATTAAACTTCATATCCCATATAAACTCAATCTATAATAAAGGTATCAAAATGCTTGGCTTCGTTCTTAGAAATTCCAGAGGTTTCAAGAATATTTCAACTTTAAAAATTTTGTATACATCCTTAGTACGTAGTCAAGTCGAATATAACTCCTCGATCTGGTCCCCCCATTTTAAAATACATTCAGATTCAATCGAAAAAATTCAACACAAATTCTTAAGACATATTAATTTTAACCTCGGTATTCCCATTGAAAACATAAATTATAATTACTTGATGAAAGAATTAAATTTACTAAGACTGTCAGATCGAAGAATTATATCAGACTTAATATTTATGTTCAAAATTGTAAATGGTAGAATAGACAGTCCTGATCTAACTAAGCTCATTGAATTTCATATTCCCACGAGAACCACTCGTTCTAAAATCCTTTTTAAATGTAACAATAATCGGACTGAGTATACGAAACACTCACTTTTACCTAGGTTGCATGAAGTTACTAATAGATATGCAGATGTGATAGATCTATTTAACTGCACGGAACAGAGGTACAAGACGGCTATGCTATCATATTTTTTTAGTCACTATTAATTTTATTTCTATTATAGATTTTTGCATGTAAATGTATCTCCGGTGTCACTTCCCAATGTATCGTCACAATTAACTATATACATACACTGTTTTACCATTACTAATATTTTGAATATGAATTTGTGACATGTAATTAATGTTTATGGCATACTTATGCCGTTTGTATTAAATAAATAAATAAATAAATAAAATTATTTTATTAGTTATAAGATTGCTAGTAAATGACACGGATGCATCGAAACCGGCAGCAGATAAATACAAATCAAGTAAGAAATGTACGTTGTGAAATGATGAAGTGGAATAATAAGTGCAAAATGTAATAGTTTTGTTGTAATGTTTCAGCGGGATTAAAGAAGCAAGGGACCAGACCTGCCAAGTCAGAAAATGGCGTAGATAAAAAAGAAAAGGCTGACGATAATGTCGCTGAGAGAGTCACAGCCAAAGTAAAAGTAAGCCATTTGAATACAAAAAGTTTTACTATTTATCCTAGTTAGTTTTTCAAATATTAACACTTTGACAACAACGAAAGTTTCCACTTAGTCCTTAAAATAAGTACCCAAGTGTCAAATAGAGCTAAACAAAATATACAGGGTGTCCGGGGGTAAAGTTTATTAACTTCGGAGGTGATTCTACATGATAGTACAAGTAAAAAAGATTCATAACTTTTTTCGAAATTGTAACTTTTAGGGGTAGTTTTGAGGTAAAAAGATAAAATTAGCCCGGCGTGTGCGGCCAGATTTATTATTTTCCGCTGTTACGATACGGGCCAATCACAATCGAGTCGGGCGCCCAGTAGGCTCTCGGCAAGTAAGATCGTACCTCACTAAGGATTTTTTGTAGGTACGTCTTTTTGTATGGGAAAAAAAATGTTGGAATTTTGAAAAAGTTGTTAATCTTTTTTACTCCTACTATCATGTAGAATCACCTCCCGAAGTTAATACACATAACCCCGGACACCCTGTATTATTCTGCAATAATAATTTCGGGACCAACTACCACAAACGTTATTATTTCTCACTTTCACATACTTGGAAACAAATTACCAAAATCAAAAAATTGACATATTTAATATAAGTTTACCTGTGTTTAAGAAATACCTGAATTATATTTTTAACTAACTCAACATTGCTATTATTAAGAGCATCGCACAGATGCTATTGGATATATTATTACATTATTTCTATTTATCCGCAATGCAAAAACTAGTTTTATTTTTATTTTTAAGTTTATGAGCAAAACCTCAAATTGTAATATTTAATTAAATGAAGACAATATTAGCGAAAATCAATCAAAAATCTAGAGACAGAAAAATCAGAAATAGATACTGGCACCTTTGGGATTCGAACCCTGGACCTTCTGCTTACATGCTCTACCAACTGAGCTAAGGTATCTATATCCTATTCGGTCACTTTTAACTGTATCATACTTCGACTCAGAACTACCAACATTATCTTCATTTTCTTAACGCACATATTATTGGCTGCTAACTTTATATACAAATAATATTGTCTTCATTTAATAAATTATTACAATTTGAGGTTTTACTCATAAAGTTAAAAATAAAAATATTCATCCTAGACTTGCAAAAAAGCCAATAAATGTCGCATATTAAAAATAAAATGGATAAAAATTTATCCAGACACTATCTAGATAGCATTTAGTTAGGGTTTGAATCTTGCAATCAATAATACTGTCTTTATTTAATTAAATATTACAATTTGAGGTTTTACTCATAAAGTTAAAAATAAAAATATTCATCCTAGACTTGCAAAAAAGCCAATAAATGTCGCATATTAAAAATAAAATGGATAAAAATTTATCCAGACACTATCTAGATAGCATTTAGTTAGGGTTTGAATCCTGCAATCAATAATACTGTATTCATTTAATTAAATATTACAATTTGAGGTTTTACTCATAAAGTTAAAAATAAAAATATTCACCCTAGACTAGCAAAAAAAAATTGATCTCGCATATTAAAAATAAAATGGATAAAAATTTATCCAGATACTATCTAGATAGCATTTAGTTAGGGTTGAAATCTTGCAATCGTATATAAAGATAGCAGCCAATAAAATGTGCGTTAAGAAAATGAAGATAATGTTGGTAGTTCTTAGTCGAAGTATGATACAATTAAAAGTGACCGAATTGGATAAAGACACCTTAGCTCAGTTGGTAGAGCATTTCCCATGTAAGCAGAAGGTCCTGGGTTCGAGTCGTCCCAGAGGTGCCAATATCTTTATCTGATTTTTCTGTCTCCAGATTTTCGATTGAGTTTCGCTAATATTGTTTTCATTTAATCAAAAACTATTCGTTCCACTCTTTTCTTTTCTCTATCATGCACTTTATGTGTTATGCACTTATAAATTATGTATTAGAGCCTACATTTTTGTACGCCATTTTTAATGCTATCTGCGGTTCAAAAGCTGTTTCTATATCTTGTATACTATAATATACCCTTAAAAGCAAATTTATAAAAATAATAAGTAAGTTAAAAGTAAGTAAGTTAATAAGTAAGTAAGTTAAACTTATCTTATTATTTACTACGCATTATTTATTTAATTAAAATTAAATTTCATAATGTTATTATCAAGTTCTGCAAATATTTTAGTATGTATTTTTGTTACAGCTGTTTCAACTTATAAGGTCATTTTCAAACCCGTACATAGTCGAAACAGTTGTAACAAAAATATACACTAAAATACTCGCAGAACTAAATAATAACATTTATTAAATTTAATTTTAATTAAGTTTAAAAAAATAAATGGAGTTCTACGAATTAAACACAAAAACAATTAATTAATTAATATACTACGTATTATGTCATATTTTTAAGTTTTTCTTTGTTATCTAAACATTTAAAAAAAAAATTGTTCTCCGTACGCACTAAATCATGTAAACTGTAAAAATATGTAAAAGCCCATCAGTGCCTCGATGATTAATAAATTATTAAGTTAAAATTAAAAAATTTTAAGCAACCCCCGATACAAAAAAGAGCTGATGACTTTGAAACGCTTGAATAGATTTTCATGAATTGTAGCTAAGAACCATCTCGATTACGTCAACTTTCAAACAACAAAAAAATGCATTAAAATCGGTCCATTCGCTTAGGAGCTACGATGCCACAGACAGACACACACACACAGAAACACAGAAAGTCAAACTTATAGCACCGTTCTTTCGTCAGGGGTTAAAAATAAATTAACAAAAACTTTACGGAAAACCCTTCGATCGGTGGTTAAAGCACATCTAGTTATAATTTTCCTTTTTGTGTGCATATTTTGACAGGCAAAACAAACTGTTTCCAGGAATTGCCGTCCAAAGAGAAGAAAGCAGAACCAGAATCAAAAACAAAGAAAGACTCCCCCCCGAAAGAAACAGTATCAACAAAGAAACCACCGATCGTCAAGGCTCCCGCTAAGGACGATGCCGGTGCCAGGAAACCGCCAGTTCTCCAGAGACAGGCCTCCAAGGACGATGGGGGACTCAAGAAGTGGAGAGACCCCCTCATCGAGAAGGTGTACGAGAAGATAGATAACACACTAGCCAATGAGATTCCCAAAGGACACACGCTGACCAAGAATGAAAGTTTAAGAAGTAAGTGTATATAATATATAAATATTTTACAGAAAAACCTCACAAGAATTTGATTGGCAAGCAATGCTCTATTTCGCTTTTACAATAGGAATAATTCATGTTAAACCAATTTCTAATAAAATAAGAAAAGGATAAAAAAAGGGAAATGCTTCAGTTCCATTTAGATATAAATTATCATCAATCGTATTGGAATAGTTGAGCCAAGTTAACAATTGTTTAAATAGCCGTCAAAAACAAGGTTTATAAAACTAAGGCGGCTCTGCTCGGTAGGACAAGAATGGAAGAAAGCCGACCACCAAAGAGGCTTCTATATAAAAAAATCTGCAGGACGAAGGACTGTTGAAAAATCTAAACTTAGGGCCTCCGTTCATGGAGATACTTACAATCTACGTAATTGTGACGAAACCACAAGTACCCTGTTGAAATACTACTTTTTTAATGCTAGTAAATCGCAAGTCATTGTTTTGAAAACGGATATGAGGTGTTCAATTCCGATATACTCAATTAGAAAATTGTTATCACTTATTTCTGAGAAATTTTTCGATTGCGTAGTTAGGTACCTACTATGGTCTCATGTGAGGGGACTCTCATTTAGGCCCTCCGTTCATGGAGATACTTACAATCTACGTAATTGTGACGAAACCACAAGTACCCTGCTGATATACCACTTTTTAATGCTAGTCTCCGTACACGGCGCTATCCGAAATATACTGAACTTGATCATTTTTCACGTGCAGCCGTGGAGTTAACACGCTGTCAAGCGATGTCATATGACTTTTTGGTAAATATTCGGAACAAACGTCAACGGTTATGTAACGGGATTGTGTGTGTTATCTTTACTTTAAAAAACAGCCTACGTTTTTGAATGGTTTGTCTGGCAAAGCAGGGTTTGTGTAGCGGGCTTGTGTATATTATCTTAATTTTAAAAGTTTTATTAAAAAAAGTGCGTTGACGTTTGTTCCGAACTGCAAACAGAGTGATTTGACAGTGTGAAAGCAAATTTTTAATTTACGTAAATAAAATTAAAAATGTAACATTTTCAACCTCCCCCAATGCAAATAGTTGTCTTTTATGGTAATTAAGAAGAATCTAAAAGTTTTATAAAAAAAAGTGCGTATTAACCGTTGACGTTTGTTCCGAACAATTACCGACTTTTTTCCAACATCAATCCATGCCTTCTCCACTAAATCCTTTCTTACTTATTCTGGTAAAGTATAGTTATATAAACATGCATTTTTTCCCCTTCCAGAACAAATCTAACATTACTTTCATGTTCCGACGCCATTTCTGTCAAACGTCAAACGAATAAGTATCAGACACAAATGATGCGACGCGTCGCGTGCGATCAGCATTGTCGGTATCGTGATACTGATTGGAAACAGACAGCAACCGCGTAGCGCCGTGAACGGGCACTAGCAAAATCGTCCGGGGGGTACTTACGATCGGCGCGTATGATACGCGCACGACGATCGAGTATCTTGTAAGTATCTCCGTGAACGGAGGCACTATGTGTCTGGCTGGTGTGGAAGCCAGAAAACACCGCGTCCTTAGGAACAAGAAACTGATGGGATATTGCAGGAGACCAACAGGAGTGGAAGTATTTCCTATAGACGAGCAGGACTTTACGGAAGGTCGTAACGCAGTTCATTTATTTTATTTTGTTTGGGAGACCAACAGCTTACATTACAACATCAATAGAGCCTAATAGTATCCGAGTCCCAATAATTGTACCATTTACAGATTTCCACATGGGAATTATATATAAGTAAAGTGATTTGAGAGATGACAATGAAAAATGACATTACAGGAAACAAATTATTTAGGTGGGAATAGGAAAGGGGTAGGATGTGGGAGTCAGTTTAGTTTAGGTATAGTAATAAGAACGTGCATAAACAAAAATAAAAAAGGAAGTCGATAGGGTGGTGGATGCATTAGATGAGTATCTATGGTTATCGTAAAGTGTTGAGAGATAGCCTGTGTGATTTTAAGGAGTGTAGTGAAAAGATAAAAATGTCAAATTGTGTATAGTGTATATTGAAAGTGTGTGATGCACGATAAATGAAGGAGTTCTGCTTAGAATTAGGAAGGCTAAGAATTATGTCTGACCTGGTTCGTTTGTTGGGAACTCGAAGTCGGAATCGTTGTAAGAGTTCTGGGCAATCTGCGACAGATCTAGATATTTTTTGTAGAAAGAGTACATCAGCCGAGCTTCTTCAATCTTGCAATGACGGTATATTGAGGTACGCGACTGAATCTCGGTGATTTAAGTGGGGACGATAGCTACGGAAATCTAAAAATCGTAGAAAACGATTTTGAACACGTTCCAGATTCTCCACAAATGAATTGCATTGCGGGTTCCACGTTATGTGCCACGTTAACAATCCTATTTTCAGCAAACTTTTTGGACATTTCTTCTTCTTACATTCATTCTTACATTATCCATAATATAAACAATTCCACGCACCATCTCAATAAATATTGTTGGCTGTCGAAATCAGAAACCATGTATACCAAAACAAAGCGTCGATAATGATTGATTAGTTTCTGTCCCTAGTCGTTACCGCGTGAGATATTTTGGCACCGTTTCATTCAGGTATCTTCTATTTATATGCAAATGGATTTCCACTCTTCAAAGATGAGTCAAAGAGATAATCAACAAAGTATTTGGGAATTTGCACGCTTTTCCAGATGATTGATGAGACATTGTGTAGACATTCTCGGTAAAGCATCTTGAGCAAATTCGGGTTTAGGGCGGCCGGCACCCGACAAAAGACATCGATAGCACGTGTCGCAACATGTCAACAGAGGCAGAAGGCGGACGTCATAGACAGAGACAGTTACGTCAGAAAGAGTGAAAACCTGAGGAGGAACACTCAGTCATCAAGACACGACGTAATCATGTTAAGCGTCACAAGATTAAACTTATTGACCGTCCGTCAGGGGGGTCTCTGGTTACTTTTTTAAAGTCCAAATAGATTGGCACAATTCTTAAAAGAAGTGTAAATGAATGTACAGACACGACAAAATGTTTTTAAAAAACATAGTTGGATTCGACATGTACATAGAATGAATTGATGGAGAAAGAAGCATCAGAAGAATATAAAGCGAGCGAGTGAATGGAAGAAGTCTTGGATGCTACAGGAAGATACGACATAATTAAGTGAAAGAAAAACTTAAAACGATCTATCAATATTAATGGAGCAAGTAGTGTGAGCACTGGCACTCCAGGCAGAGAGTTATGCGTCGTTCCGTTGTCTCTGCCTATCCTTGCGGAAAAGCGATATGGTTAATTAGTTAGAAATTAAACCATCAAATCAGGGCGATTAAAATATTAAATCGTAATATCAACACACGCACGGAGTGCAAATTTAGCAATTGTTTTATCATAAAGTAAAATGGTGGAGTGATTGCATCTTGTATCGATTTCTGGCATTTGCGTTACTTGCCAAGATGACTGGTGATTATCGCTAATAACTGCTGCAGGCCGAGGAGCCATTGACGGCGGCGGAGTTCATGAATCATCCGTCTTTTCCTGAGAAGCATTCCAAGCCAAGAGTTCGGCCACCGCGGCGAGGTTCAATGAAGATTTTCAGTCTTCCTGAAATAAACTACTAATTATTTTGCAAACCTGAAAATAGATCGTAATTGCGAAAGCTTAAATTTATCCTTATGTTGCGTCTTGCTAGATTCTGAATGGGAAGTTGATGTAGTAAGACAAATTTAAATAAAACAACTGGAAAATCTCATTGATAAATCGTGAGCCAAGACCAACCAAAACGCTGATAAAATTGCAAAAAGATTTTTCAATTAACCTGTCAACTCCAAATTATATTGGCGAGGAAAGTTGTTTTTGATCTCATCCCAGACAGAAATCAAAGAATACAAAACTTTAATACACCAGGCTACAATATTTTGAATTGAGTACGGATACATTACTTTTACCGTCAGAGCAAGAAAGTAGATAAAAACGTCAATTGCACCCAATAAACAGAGCTTTTGGCGCGACTCGACCGAATATCTGTCATGTGGAGGCATTAAAATATTCCCACTTTGAACGTGAAACTCCCCTTCGCCGATCGTTCAATAGCTCGTCTATTGTCAGTTGGCAAAAAAGAATGCTTCGGCAGGACAAAAATAAACACAGTAACCGACGAAAGCTCAACCAGACCAGACTGCAGCGGCACTTCTTCCAGTTGACCCAGTGAACTAATGACAGGAATTGAACTTGGATAATACCAGGCTGGAGGATTGGAATCCCTGGAATAGAAACTTGACGCCATTTCAAAGACGGGGAATTCTTTTTGTCGCCATCAGAGGAGAACGAAATACTTGGCTAATCGAAGAGGACAGACAGAGGAAGCCCATTGGCGCAGCCTTTGTGAAGAGCGAAAAGTGTTGAACAGAGTGAAAACAGACTATTTTGGTTTAATCGGAGATGTTGTTTTGATTGCGAAATGACTTTGTTAATCAAAAGTGTTGTTATTATTAAAGTTGCTTGAAGACTTTCCGTGTCGGTGTTTCAGACAGATGATATAAGTGTAAAACAAATACTGTGGTAAATAAATAAATATTGTGGAAGAAAAGAAACTCAAAATGGAGGAAGAAGAGCAAAAACTCTTGTTCAGAGGTTGGTATTCGTTAAAAAGAGTTTATTAAATTTATAGACTGATAGAAAAAATAGGGTGGCAAGTTTAGAGACAAAATTTTGACAGACAACCAATTCAATTTAACCAAATTTTTTCTTCAATTTAACCAAACGTCGGAACTGACAAAAGATAGATACAATCTTGGCATTCGAGCAAAACTGTGTTAAAGTTTTTTAAAGTTGTATAAAAATTTTAGTTCCCTTCTCGTGGAAATTAGAATGACGTCTGAAAATGTGTCATTTACATAATATTATATCATGTATTTTTATCGCTATATAAAAACATATTTTCTGCACGCTGAGGTCTCGCACGGCCTATGTCATATTTGGGGATTCTGTATGGAGGGTCTTTTTGAAGAGAAGTAAACATGGGTTTTTGAAGAGATCCACATTGTAGCAGAGACGAAATACAAAGGCCGGAAAATTATTCCAAAAACGCGACACAGAAACGACCCATTTTCATGTGACAAATGTCAATCACTTAGAAATGGTAGGCGCGCGTTTAGTGTATTTTCCGCATACGCACATTTAGTGTATTTTCCGCACGCACCGGTGCCTAAGGGATCGATGAAGGTAGTTCCCCGGAGCATCTTTCATCAAAATATCGGTAGAAAAGGACACCATTCCCACCGGACGCCTGTGCTCTAAAGATTGCAATCCGTTTGTTTAGATAAGGGGAATCTAACAAACGGATCGCCTGTATCTGCACTGAGTCAAGTGTTTTTGGGGCTCCAGACCAAAGGTGTCTGCCAAATTCAACAGTGAGGCGCACTTGCGATTTGTACAAGGTCAGCGTTGTGTACGCACTATGTCCTGTTCAGTACGCTTAGCTTCTAAGAGGCTAACTTGACTCTGACTTCGATGGGGCCCCAGTGCTTTAGCTGAACAACTGAATTACCTCAAGCATATCAATGGAGGGCATGTTGGGAAGATTGCTTCCACTGAAGGAGAATAAATTGCCATTTCAATACCTTTTAGACGTAATCAGACTGGGTCTTTGAAAAATTAAATTCGACGAGGTAATTCTTACACGAAGAGGAAATCCTTTCGAGATGACTGTCCATTCTGCTTCTATGGGTTGGATAAACTCAGAATTCTAACATCTCGCCTTTGTTCCAATGTGTTGATTGCAATCCGCCCATTAGACGATTAGATGACAGGGTTGAATCCATCAGAAAGTTTTTCGGTTTTTGCACATCATCAAGGGTTTTTTTCGATATCTCGACTCTAGACCAAAGGAAGCTACCGAACTCAAAGTAAGGCACAGTTGTGAATTATACAGCAAAACAGTTGTGCACTATTACAGCCTCTGCGGGCCCTATAAACTACGGGCTCTGTAAACTGAGATGATAACAAAATTTGAGTGCGTCAAAGAAATGCTTAGTGGGAAAATTGCTTCCCGTAGAGATGAATAGCGATTTGTTTAGATGCGCCTTTTGATTAGATAAGATTGGTTCTTCGAAAAATTGTAATTTGGGAGACTGTAAATGTTTTTGTTTTTAATATTTATTTAGTTAGTTTATACTACGCGAATATAAACACAACGTAACATTTCATTTGACAAATAATTTTTTTTTTACAGTAAACATTTCTTTTTAAATACATTCTTTCTTCATTCTTTATACTTTCAGGCATCGTCCATCTTTAGTCCTCTATACATTAGGCAGTTCTGTGATTTTGATTTCTTCATGTGTGGCAATCGAACTCTATTTATATTTCTGGTTTCGTAATTATGTACGTCTCTATTAAAAATAATATCATCCTTAGAGTTTTGGCATTTGGTTTTTCATAATTTTATGCACAAAAATTAACACATTAAATAGCAGTCTCTTTTTATTGGAATCCAAATTAGCTCCTCTCTCATTTGATTATCCTTTGCATATTTGCCTTTCGCCAGTATCATCTCATAGCTCTATTCTGTATAACTTCTAGCTTGTTCAGATTTCCTTCATTGGCCAAATATAATATCGTAAATATTGTTAAATATTTAAAAAAAAAAAACTATTATACAAGTATACGACGGACATAGGATATGAAACCGACAGTTGTCAATACCCACATTATTGTAATATATTATAAACCACACGTTGCTGTGGCTAACGAAACACAACGCCATTACCCAACCTTTATAAAATCCACACCACCCGTTTGCCAGCTGCCCGCTGCCTGAATTGAATATTTGAATTTTTCGGCTCTTCTCTACTATAATAAGTATGTATTATACCTTCCTCTTGAAACACTCTATCTATTGGTGAAAACCGCATGAAAATCCGTTGCGTAGTTTAAAAGATCTATGCGCACATAGATTTTTTTATTTATTTGGGAGACCACTAGTTTACATTAATAACAGAGTATAATAATTGAGTACGATAATTGAACCATTTACAGGTTTCCACATGGGTATTGAATACAAGTGGTGTAGTGATTCCAGAGATATTCACTAATAAAAAATTACACTTCATGAGACGAGTTATTTAGGTGGGAATAGGAAGGGGGTAGGATGGGGGGGGGGATCGGTTAAGTTGAGAAATAGTAATAAAAATATGCGTGACAAAATAATAAAAGAGAAAAAAAAGGAAGTTTTGAACACGTTCTAGATTTTCCACATATGATTTGTATTGCGGGTTCCAAACTTGTGATGCGTACTCTAGTAAGCTGCGGACATAAGCAAAATATAGGATTTTCATTGTTCTAAAGATATTGAATTTTTTACATGTCCTAAGAATGAATCCTAACATTTTCGAGGCTTTTGATGTGACTGAGTCTATATATATCATAAATAAGCTTAGAGTCCAATGTCACTCCCAAATCTTTGACTTCTGTTTTGTTGATTAATATGGAGCCGTTCAGATTTTATTCATTGGTAACGATATTTTTATTTCGTGTGAAGTTCACGACGAAACACTTCTTAACATTGATTTTAAGGGTATGCTGTGTACAGTAAACATTAAGACGGTTTAGGTCCTCCTGCATTTTTGACAGTCATTTGACAGAGCGACTTCATTTTATACTATGTAATGATTATTTATTTATTTATTTATTGTAAGAAACAAACAGCAATTTATATACAGGAAGAGTTATACAAGAGGTTAAACATGAGGTAAGCCAAAACAGTGATAATGATGTTGCCATTATTCCTGGAGAAGATTCTACATAGGTATAAAATTTAAATATTTATGTTGAGTTTTAGTTGGCAATAAATATAATTTAAAAAGATATGTATGGTAAAGGTAACTTTTTAACTGAAATCTTTCGTCAATCTATGTTGAAATTGTCCTGCCTTGATGTAAAGAAAACTCAGACATATTGGGGGAAATTTGTCGAACCAGGAGGCGGATTTTCATTATTTGTCCTTGGCGTTAGTGTATCTATCGTCAAGGCTAAAATGGGGGGGTGGAAATGTCGGGGACATGTCCTTGGCTAGGGACGGAGAGTTGGAATCGGCCTCCAGTAGACGTAATTCTTTCGTTTATGAGTCAGGCGAAACATGGAAGAGAGCATAATGTGTCTGTATGTTTACTGGAACTACGCACACTAGACGTGGGCAGAATGATTCCCAGGAGTGAATCGATTCAGTCTGATTCCCATGGCCTTTTGAATTGATTCCTTTAATTCATTCCTTTAATTCAATTAAATCCCAAAAAAAATAAAATAATAATAATAATTGAAAATTAAATGAATGGGGAGGCTAACACCGCACACGAGACCGGGAGGCCACGGAGTACCCGGAGTACCGCGAAAGAGGAGACTGATAGGCTACCAAGCATCGCACAAAGAGGAGACCGATTATTCTATCTGATTATCTCGCTAAAACCTATAGATTAATGTGTTTGACTCTTTTTAGTGTCACTTTTTCGTTTCATCGGTTTTCAAATCACAATGAGTGGGGAGGCTACGAAGCACCGCACAAAGAGGAGACCAATAGGCTACGAAACACCACACAAAGAGGAGACCGAACATTTAAATCCTATATTGTTTGTCTTTTTTTAGTGTCGTAATTTTTCGTATGTAAAATGTATTTATTGTTAGCAATTATATCTTAAAATTATACAAGTTTTCGTTTCACCCTTTTTATTGATTTTATTTTATTTATTAAACTTATAATTTTGTTCCATTTCACGTGATCTAATATAAACATACATTTAACATTAAGATGAGTATTTTATGACAGCTAACCACAGCTAATTGGCCTTATAATATCTGCAAATTTACATATTATATCGACCCAAGATCTACGTCTAAAAGTAGGTAGGTACAATATCTTCCGTACATACCAAAAAACAGATAAGCATCATTTTAGCTTCTCACTGCTGATGTTCAGATTCAAAGTCGAAAGTTTTCGACTAACTATGTAATGAAATTGACGGCTTGGCGCGCGGGGGAATAAATGAACCGCGCGGACGGATTAAGGGCAGGCATTGCGGAATGAATTAGTAACTTTTGACTAATGTTTTGTGTCTTACCTAGCAGTGACTTGATTTACTCGCGAGCTGCGGACCTAGGACTGGGATGCGTTTGGGACATATCGTGACATTGACGTGGTCTGAGATTCTGAGGTCTGAGATTTACAAAAGTGAAAAAGACTTTTGTTTTAATTCCTCTGTCTGTCGGAATCGGACAATCTCGATTTCGACAGACTAGATACCTGGGACGCGGACATTGAACACGGACCTGGGACGGCGGGGACCTTATGACAATCTCAGGACTATTGATTAGGATGAATGATTAATTCATTGCGTGAAAGAGATGCTCGGGCAACCCGGATGAATCGCGGCCGCGTTTTGGCCATTTTGGGACATGGACTTTGATGATGTTCGGGTGTTTTTAGAATGGCGGCACGGCGGTAGCGGAATACAATCGTAATAGGCGAGTCGTTCACAATACCGTCCGTCGACCACTTCGCGGCGCGCGGCCCGTTTAATAATATTTAAATACCTATGAAACAATATAATATTTAAATCGTTTACAGAACACATTATTCATTGAAATAATTTAACAGTAAAATAAACGGAAATTAAAAATGTATGGTGTCATTAAAAATCGTAGGATGCAAGGCCAAAGATAAGGAATGAAGAATCAATTCCTTTTGAAATTGAGAATTAGATTGAGTGTGTCACAAGATTGAATTTATTCATTTAATTCGGTCATTCAATTTTGCCCACGTCTAACGCACACCGCCACTGAATCAATAATAATATCTCAGTTAAAGAATTTGTAATAACTAATTGTAGGTTTGCTGAAACCTGTACCGCCACCCCCGCCACCTCCGCTGCCGCCCAAGATGCCTCCCCCGCCGGAGTTCAAGAAGTCCGCGGCCACACAGGAGAAGCTGAAGCGAATAGAGGCGCTCAAGTCCCGGCCCCGGCGCCGCCCGGACTGGACGGACATGATGAAGGAGGTAGAGTCGGGGAGAAAACTGAAACACGTCGACTGCAATGACAGGTAAAGCCATGATAACTTACGATACTTTGCTACTTTGACTTTTATCACTTCGAACCTCCATTGATGAAGGACGGAACGCCGCGCCGTTGGCGCCAACAAAAAGCTGTCCAAAGCGAAGCTAGCCGTCCATAATGGAGTACTGGCACCTCCCTGATGTATGACAGTGAGGCATGGAACTGGCAGAGGAAAGATGAAAGTAGACTGAATGCTGTATAAATGAGATCCCTGAGGCGAATTTGTGGTAAAACCATGTACGATCGTGTAAGAAACGTGGAGATCCGCAAAGAATGCAAGGCTGATGTAAGCGTAAAGAGTAAGATTAGGAAAGGGACGCTCCGATTGTTTGGGCATGTAGAGCGAATGAAAGAGGAAAGGAGAGTAAGGAGAATATATGACGAAAATGTGAATGGTAGAAGAAGTCGAGGACAGCCAAGAAAGACATGGCACTACCAAGTGAATCAGATACTTGAGTCGGGCCAGTCAAGAGTCAGAATAATATAAGAGCATGTATAAGTATAAGACGATGTATGATGTAAACGAGGCAAGGAGTGTGTGCCAAGACCGAGTTGTTTGGCGGTCCGTCCTCTCTGCCTACCCCTGCGGTAAAGCGGCGTGATGGTTGGTTAGTTAGTTACCTCAGGAAAGAACATTGAAAGCTGTAATGTTTGCGTTATCCACAGGCAAATACTATTTGTTGTGTAAAGGTTCTTCAAGTAATAATAGGTCCTTGTCACAATCAGGTTTATTATTGAGTTTACGTATTAACAATATATATACTTCTGGTCACACGACCGTTCTTAACTGGCTACGAATTGTATTTGGCGGCCGGGCAAGGTAGGAACCTGAGAAAAGCTCTAAGCCTAACGACATCTATTGATATAAACAAAACTATGTGCCCTTTCAAAACACTTTAGAAGTCAATATTGTCGACGTTTGGTTGACACCCAACGAAATGGTACGAAATTTCGTACAATAACATGATATTGAGAACTTTCTTTCCATCGTTCCACTCATGTGCCGAGGATCGAGGGCCTTTAGTCGTCTGCTTTTCGTTAAGTTTCTCTACCTCCAACGCACAAACTCACTTAAAGATTACTACGATAGAATCAAAAAGAAGCATAGTTATAGATATAGTTCAAAATGATTAATTGTAGCTTCGTTTTATTACAAAAAATAGAATCTTGACGAGTACGATTGTTTACCTACCGAAGGAGGTAAACAACCCGTTTCTTTATACCATCGTTGAGAAAAAGCCGGGACCCCTGCAACATTAGTATGTTATTAGTAGGTACTTCCCCTTTTGTGTTCATTAGTATGTACACAAAAGGGGAAGGCATTAAAATCTGGTTCGGGTGCAGAAGACTTTTATGAACCGAAATTATGGTACTGATCGCAAAATGTAGTCCACAAACAGATCAAACCGGAACCACACTGCGTGGTCACAATCTTTAACTGAACGTGTGTAGTAACTGAAATACAATTTACGTACAGATAAAACTGAGCACGTAACATTGTCAAAATTGGTAAAAAAAATTTATAAAAAATATGGGTTTTAGAAAATTTTCAAATGGGTTTTTACTTTCGTTCCAGATCTAGTCCAATAATCAACGTAAACATGGTAAAGGCAAAAACTGGACAGTATGTATACGAATCCGAGAAGGGAAATATGCACAACCAGTTGCTGAAGCAGATCAACTCGGGGGTCAAACTCAAGACTGTGAAGACCAACGACAGGAGCAGACCTAACCTGGACGGGCTCAGGAAGTTCAGAAGACAGCTGACTATAGAAGAACAAATACAGAAGTCCATGTCAAAGGCCGATCTTTCGTCGGCACCAGAGGGCATTACTACAGTCAAAGAAGTGAGCAGCTTCTTTATTATTACTTTTTTTGTTTTAATTCCCATCAGATGTGATGGTCATACTTACGGTACCTACCAGGGTTAGATAACTTTTTTTTACAATAACTCCGCACATGAGTCAGGTCAAAAAATCCCTTAGGGCATATGTCATCTTTGGGGATACTGTGGAGGGTCTTTTTAGAGAAAGGAAGGAAAGGAAGTTCTGGGAAGGACAAAGGTTTGAAGGGTGGGTAGGGGTCAATGCGTCCAGGAGTGACGGACGTGCGAATCCATCCCTACCACTGCGGAGCAAGGCGATGGGTTGAGAGAGTCCTGCTGGAGAGATCTAGATCATGTCTACCTCAAGCAATCTCTCCCGATCCGCCACGAGTAGGTGAGCAAACGCGTTCGCCATCAAGACCAAGACAAACCTCACCCCAAGAACCCGGGCACCCCTGCTGAATCCACCCATACCCACCTCTCAAGTTGTTACTACTGGTAATAGTGATGAAAATTTGATTAGAGCCGTAAAAATAAACAACAACAATAACAACAAAAAATCCGTACAAGAGATTCACAAGTATTTAAAAGTTGAAATAAAGATGTCGTTAAAGACTTTGAAAATATATTTTTTCATATTACATTTACATATTTAGGACGAAGCGGGAGCAGTCGAAGAAGAGGAAGTGGACGAGATGGACGATATCGACAAAGTGAGAGACGATCTGCAGTCCACCAAGCAATTGCTGGCCTTAGAACTTAGGTAAGATTGCATACAAATACTACAGAAGAACTAAACAACACTTTACGCCCTTTACAGGAATACTAAACTCATTGACCAGACAATGCACGAGTACAGACACAAATCCATATGCATTATTCTGAGAAGGTCTCCCAAGGACGACGTTTTGCATGAACTCCCCACAGGAGGCTTTGAAGTTTCCCTCGTGGCCTGTCTTTTACAATGGTTTGTGGAGGAATGTCTTTAAGGATAGGAAGGAGTGAACACAGTGTCTTTAAGGAAGGAGGAAGGAAAACTCCTTTTTGCCTAAATCGTTCGAGAGTCAATCGAAAAACACTATGGAATGGTGAGCTTTGAAAACTCCAAAGCTTTTTCTAATTAATTTAACAAACAATCAAATAAAATCAAGATCCAACAAACTATTTTCATCTCCCAGCGTATTTTCATCATAAGAGAATAAATAATGTAAAAAGGCATAAGACCTTACTGTATATTCCATATTTTTCAATCGTAATATCCGATTTCGAAAAACAAGGGATTGAAACTTGTATGAAGCAATACCAAAAATGAAAAATTCTAATATCAAGTGCATTTTTTCTAACAGAAACAAAGAAGCAATGGTCCGTGAGAACAAACGAATGCAAGCCAGGATCACAAACATGGAAGCAGAACTGAAAAGCGAACGGGCCCACATGATGCAGGAACAAGCCAAGACAGTCATCTCCGTGGTTGACGCACATGACGAGACACTAGTCTCCAGCCTAAAGAGGGAGGTCACGGAGACCAAGAGAGTGGCGGACGATTTGCAGAAGAAGTACCACAGGGCGGCCGAGGAACTGGACGAGGTCCAGTCGGAGTTGGAGGAACAGAAGAGGAAAAATGCAGAGCTGGAGAAGAAGTTGGAGCAAGCAATGAAGGTGAGTAATTAGATGTCGAAAGACGTAATAGAATTCAAAGCTTTCTAATATTAACGATAATAATCATCGTAAATAGGCATTTTTAACCAAATTTTAATTTGTCAGAAAATTTTGTTCAGTGAATTTAGATTTACGTCTCAGTAAAAATTCTCAAACAGTGAGCTCTGACGTCATAAAATATGCACGGCTTTTTCTGTCCTGAATTTAAGCGTCATTTATGTCATGATATATCCATATAGCTACCAAAACTTAAGATAAGACGCCATAATTTTAATCTTTTTGATACCAACAATTCGTAGTGGAATTACATTATAACGATTTAAAACTTTTATCGGCTTGTTTTTTTTACCGTTATCTATTCAGCCTATCACGGCCATCTTCAGATAGGCTGAAACAGGTAACGGTCAAATATAAAAAAGTGGCTAAAACCTTTAATAAATCATAAGACTCTATTTTTAACAACTTTTAAATAAGAAAAAGTTAAAACTTTGGCAAAGCCAGGTTTTTTAGTGTGGGATAAATGTACATAGGTAATGCTGAAGCTTTGCATAACGTTGAAAAATGTCACCCTGTCAAAGGTATTCAGGAGATCGAGGCGGTCACAGCGATTGTAGAAACTGTCACTTATTCCTAAAACTAATTAATAATGCTACTGCCCAATTATATTTCCTAACTTTAATGCTTTCTAACCGCTTACAAAACTTCTAACCAAAAATTCCAGGGTATTTTTGGCGACGAAGAAGAGGAAGAACCCAAGTCTTACTTCCTTCAAAGACACGCTGATTTCCAAAAACAGATGGACTCTCTAAAGGTCAGGGAAACAAACTTGCATCAGGATTGTTACATCCAACACTGCCATTTGGGTCCCTGTTTTACATAGTTTTGTCCTAGATACAAAATATTGTGCATTTTTTTAATCCAAATGACTATTGTTCCCACACTTATATAGCATGATAAACTACTTCTTCATCTTCGGGTTTTCCACTGTTCAATCAAAACAAAAATATAAATGTCACAGATATGTCCTTAGAAATTGATCATAACCCTCATAAATCTGTCTTTCAACCATTTAAATATCCAGTCTCTTGTCTCTAATAACTTTCGTCAATCCAACCAACACATATGTATCATTCCTCAAGTTTCTTTATTCAAGTGTTGATGTCCAATTTTGATGAAATTCGATTTCGATAATTCTGCATCTACAATCATTATCCTGCTTTCACCATTCACATGTCCAAGTTTACTGATATATCACTTTCTCTCCTTTTTCTAATGAAATTATTTCCGATTCCAGGGAATAATGCCGAACTCCAACCAGGGTTCAAGGAGGCCCAGCCATGCGCAGAGACAAGCTTCCATTCAGGAATCTGAACCAGAAGAAGAAGAATTGGAATCTAGTGGAGAAGAAGGGGTAAGCAAAAATAAAATACATCATATCGATATGCATAGAAAACAAGTTCAAACCAGAGATAGGAGAAAAGATACCACTGTCATCTGGACAGACTTTGAAGTTGTCAGGAAGAAGAATAAAGACTGGGATAAGTGATATGGTGACTTCTGAGACTCTCAAGAGTTGCAATGCGTCAATTTGGACAAATTCAAATCATAGAAAACATTTTTTAAAAACTTTTACTCTACCAGTTTTTCAGATAGCCAGTTGAATTACAAAAGCTTGGTGCCACTAAGAGTCAATTCTGACACAAAGGAAGAATAGTTGCTTTATTGTATATGATTAAATATGGATAGTATGCTCCGTTATTTGCAGGAGGATGAGGAGGTGAAAGCAAACAGAAGAGGACTGAGAGAGATGAAGTTGATCACCAACAAGATTAGGAACCTTAAGGACAAGAAAGAAAAGGCAAGGATGGAGAGGACTGGGCTCAGGGTGCAACTCAAGAACCAACAAAAAGCACTCAAGTAAGTAAAATAAATGATTCTACGTAAAATCACACTCCATAGTTCAAAAAAGGTATTTGTCTAAAATTAGACATCTTTTGTCTAAGAATTCAAGGGCCGAATTCACCGAACAAACTGGGCAATTGTTACGGTAATAATATTGTCCTAATCAATAAATTAAAAAAGGAAAGTTTAGATCTCAATGATTTTTTTTCGAAAATAAGACAAAGACTAATAATAATTGTAGGTATCACGCCGTGTTGCGCTACCTCCTTCTTTAGCCAACGTTTCGGAGAGCGTTGCAGTATCCATCATTATGGCAGATGTGTAATCGATCTGAAATGCAGATGTGAGACGTTGGCTAAAGGTAAAAAAACAACATGTATCAAAATACATCAAAAATAAATCACGATAACTAGCTCTTAAATCATATAGAATATAGAGCAACATCTCAGAGCCTCCAGACATTACTTATTTTCTCGTGCACCAAATGTGTGGGATGAAGTAGTGATAGTATGTACTTGGAGTGTATGCATACCTGCTAGCTTGGGTCGATGGCCAATCTAAAGTTACCAGGTGATAAGGAACGTAAAGACTTTACTCACTTTACAGTCTGTCAAATAAGAGTAGAAAACATAGGAGGGCGCCACTGTCGTTCACATGGCAATACTAAAAATATAATCATCGTGTTAATCTAAAGCTGTGTAACCTACATTTTAATTAAAAATTAAAAAGGCATAAAGTGAAAAAAATATTTTTTCATTCCACTGATCTCAAATTAGAACTGCATATAGGTATATTATTATTATATCTTTACAATTTTATGTTAACATGATGAAGAATAACGATATTGAAATAAAATATAAAGCACACTTTAGAAATTGCTCACATTTATTTAATATTAGCTTAAGTACCTACAAGCGTTGTCCAGGTTTTAGATAATGTCTCTAATTTGAGATCTGAATATATTTAACTCATTCAGATCTAAAAGAAGTGTAACTAAATTCACCACTAATTATTCTTCCTTTCTACCTACTGTTAAATTCAAATTTAGGTTAAATTAAAATGAAGCAAACCACTTTGTAGAACACAATTTAACAAAAAAATGTATTTTTAAAAGTGTTTACGGTGTTCTGCATTTTTAGTATGATTGCACTTTAAAAGAATATTTGTTAGGTAAATTGGTATTGCCAGCCTACAAATTTTGTAGTTCAATTTTTTATATTTTCTTCTCTTATTTGACAGACTCTACTTAAAGTCTCAGTGCTCTTTCTCTTCTTCTATTCTGGCGCTCACACTCATAACGACACTTAAATTGTGTCTGGGGGATGTTTGGCCCCTACAATTGGTCTGGCTGCTTACAGAGGGTATTGAAATAGTTCTCTGAGTATCCCTACATCTCTACATATTATAAATTAAAGTCCCCCGCGTCGTCTGTCTGTTCGCGATAAACTCGAAAACTACTGAACGGATTTTCATGCGGTTTTCACCAATAGATAAGAGTGTTTCGTGAAGAAGGTTTAGGTATGTAAGTTGTCAAGGATTTGTGTAAATTGGTTAAAACATAACGATAATTGTTTAAAGTGTCGGAAAAAGTCAAGCCGCCTGGTAGCTTTCATCGAAAACGCTGCCTAATCCTTTTGGGATATAACAAAACAATGCATGGTGGGATATTCCACTTTTATAGATCTACAAAAAAGTCCGCGAAGGCATACATCTATCTTTTACGGATAGCTTACTATACCCATTCTACCTTCTAAAAAAATGGTCACGTACATTGCGGTAATTGAAAAGTTATTTAGACGGATACAGTATTAATCCTTATTAACTTAGGGAACGTACCCATACTACATGACATGTTCGGGGGGGGGGGGGGGTCTTCAGAATACCACGCTTGGTACAAATGAGCGGCGGCGGCCTAAGTTTTTTGGTTACCGGGGGGGGGGTTAAAAATTGCAAAAAGTTGGTCACGTAGTATGGGTACGTTCCCTTAAATACGTTAGTTACCCCAAGCATTTCATGCACATTATTATAATCTTTCACACCATCTCTACGTATTATAAATTAGAGTCCTCCGCGGCATTTGTCTGTCTCTTTGCGATAAACTCAAAGACGGCGGTGGTTATAAAGGTTGGATAACCATCCAGTAGATGACGTTGTGTTTTATTAGCCACAGCAAGGCGTGGCCGGGTCAGCTAGTCATATATAAAAATCAAGGCTGAGACTATAAGTAAAGTGAGCAATGTTTTTACGTAGGTACCTTTAGCACGTGGTACCTTTAGATTGGCGGTCGACCCAAGCTAGCAGGTATGCATACACTCAAAAGACATACTAACACATCCCACCATTTGGTGCTTGAGAAAATAAGTAATGTCTGGATATAAGAAGTAAAACTGCAGGCTCTCGGATCTTGGAACATTATGACAGTTTATTCGAGGCTTTGGGTCACGACACTTTAAAACCTCACCGAACATGTATCTGGTGAACGCTTTGGTTCCTAAGATTGATTATTAACGATTTTATTCCAAATTTTCAGGGAAGAACGCAAGAAATTCAAGGCACTCAAGAAAGAAGTGGACAAGATGGCCTTGATGATGAAGGAGCTGGGTGACGACGAGGAGGGAGAGAACTCTGAAGAAGAGGAGGCGGAGGAGGAAGAGAAAAGCAAGTCGGAGGTGGACAGCGAAGACGAGGAGAGCGAATCTGAGTCAGAGGATGAATCAGAAAGCGAGACTGAGAGCGAAAGCGAAGAAGAGGTGACAAAACACTGCTATTTATTTGCAACTTATCTTTACAATAGTTGTGAAACAATGAGGACTCAGAGCCTACGTCATCTTTGGGGATGCTGTGCGGAAGGTCTTTTTTTAGGAAAGGAAGGAGAGGAAGGGTAAATTTTTGAGATCGCTGGCAATGGTTAATATGCACTTTAAAAAAAAAATCTTTTGACTCACCTTAATTACATTAAAAGACAACTATTTGCATTGGGGGAAGTGGAAAATATTTCATTCTAAATTTCGATTACGTAAAATTAAAATTAGCTTTCATTCTGTGAAACGAGACCGTCCATTTTCAAACATTATATTCAAATGTCATTTTGTTATGTTGGTATTCTTGTTACTGTACGAAAAGATGCTAGAGCAAAGCGTAGCAGACTTCATGGGAATTCTAGGTTTGTGTAACATGGTTTGTGATATATTAAACTGGATGGGACATTTAACTATTCAATTATCTGAAGCAAAAGAAAAAATAATTGAACCAACATTTGGATACGGGAAAGTAGCTGAAAACCAAAATAAAATATTGAAAAGTGATTACAAATTAATAGTTTCATCGAACAATGCTGAAGAATCTTCAGAAAATATACAAAATAAAATCAGGAAGAAAATTAACTTAAGTAAGATTGGTGCCAAAGTGATTGGTGTTAATGCGATATCTAACAATAGAATACTTATAAAATGTTCGACAAAGTACGATGCGGAAAAAAAAAAAAAAAAAAAAAAAAAAAAAAAAAAATGAGTAAAGCTATTGGGGACGAGTTCAAAGACATCAGTGCTACAGAAATTAAAAAGAAAAGACCAACTATAATACTTAAGGGCGTTGCTAATGACTATAATAAGGATGATATTTTACAAGATATTATCGAACAGAATGAAGATATCAAGGCTGTGATGATAGATAAACCAGAAATTGAGATGACGTTAAAAAAGATCTTGAAAAACAAATATAATAACACTTCTAATTACATAATAGAAGTTAGTACTAAAATAAGAAGATGGTTAGTTTCTACCGGTAAAATCTATTTGGGGTACCAGAGAATACAAGTAGAGGATGCCCGTCCTGTGGTTCAGTGCTTTCACTGCTTGGGCTTTGGACATACTTCTGTCAGGTGTCTTCATAAAGAAAAGGACAAACCGTCGTGTACACACTGCGCTGGTGATCATTCCTACAAAGATTGTGCTAACAAAGATAAAGAACCTAAATGTAAAAACTGTGATAGCAAAAATAAAAAAATGAACTGGAATATTGACATCAGGCATTCTGCAAACGATAATACGAAATGCAATGTGTATAAAAAAATGAGCATTTTAGCAAAAGAAAAAATAGAATATTGACTAGAAATAACATTAAACCTGTCTCAAAGTAGATATAGTGCTATTATAATACATATGAAATTTTCTCGTAGAATTTGCTACATTTCAATAAATACAATTTACGTTATTATTGCTAAACATTATACATTTCTATTTCTATATTATATTGAAGAAAAAATACATTGTATAAAAACACTAGATTTCCAAACGTCGTTATATTCTGTTATTAAAAATTCATTTTATTACTTAAATATTGTTATAAAAATTATAAAAGATCACGAAATAACTAACAAAAATAACATTATTATTTTACATTATTTTTTGAACAGTAATATCATAACGATACATTCAATAACTTTTTTTTCTTTACTTAATCATGCATATATTCACTGTGTACTATATTTCACATTCATAAATATAACAGATTTTATAAAAATCTTAAAAGATCATAAATATTCTAAAATAACACTAGATGTGAACATACTTATTTTATATTTATTAAGTCTTTATCAAAAAGTACTTGTACCAATTAGCTCTAGATACAATCACTTTTATATTGTTAAATATTTAACATTAAATTCCTCAATCTATACTCAAAATACTTCTCTTGTTAAACAAAACAAAAAAAAAAATTTCTTACTGGTTGAAACCTACAAAAGATTTTTATTATTGTATTGGTTTCATAAATGAAGTTATTCTATTTCGCTCTTTTTTCATGTTTACCGGACAGATAATAAAAATATGTGTTAAATTATTTATTTATGTATGGGATTTAACCAACCTAACAATAATATTAAATTTTATTGTTTTATCTAAAAATAAAATATTTGTAATATTATGTAAGGTTAAAAGCATGGAAAACCATTTTGTATCATTATATTATACTAAGGGCTGTTACTTTAAGAAAAAGAATTGTGGTATCTTTGATAAAAATAAATGCTTTATCATATTTTATATTAATCATTGCTGTATTACGCTAAGTATAAACACGGATATCAGAAAAAATATGTATGTAATTATATCAACTATTAAATTGAAGCTTACACTTAATTATGATATAGAGTTATTTCTTATAGAAATATTTCAATATATAAAATCAACCAAATTTCGTATCACAATCTTATTGTGTTGCATCAAATTTAAATATGAATTAAATGGCTCAGAATAATTTCTCGTATATAGATAATGATAACGAAATAGAATGTAGTACAGTAAATAATTTAGAAGATTGGATAAAAAAACAAAACATAAATGCGTCTGACAATCTTGTTTGTATTCAATTAAATATAAGATCTATACAAAAATATTGGAATATATTGCATATATATTTACTTAATTGTTTGAAGCATATTGACATTATAATGCTATGTGAAACATCTATTCAAACTGAAAGTACGTGTTTATACAATATTCCCGGATATAATGCATATAACTACTGCAGGACTGATAAGTCAGGAGGAGGGATTATATTATATATAAGAAATAAATTTGAATTTAGACCAACATCGTTCCAATCACTTCATTTTGAAAATATAACGGGAAAGCTCATACTCCAGGACAAAACTAAAGTTAATATAGTAGCTATCTATAGACCTCCTAATTTGAGTAAATCTTCTTTTTTAACGGAATTATCATCGTATCTTGATACAATTAATAGTAAGGAAAATATGATCTTACTTGGAGACATAAATTTAAATTTGCTTAATGACCAAGATTATATCATAACTTCATATGAAAACTTACTTACTAATCATTATTTAACTAAATGCATTAATGTAGTAACCAGAGAAGCTGTATTAAATGGACAAATTAGTCGCACGTGTATTGACCATATATTTGCCAAATTTAGAGGCAAAAAAATAACAGCTTGCGTCTGTGAAAATAATATTGCCGATCATTATATCACTGCTATTAATATAAAAATCTCATAAACGTCAGGTAGACTTTTCAAATAAGTATATTCAAATCATCTCACAAAAGGTTATTGATCGGTATATCAAAGATTATAACTGGAGTAAACTTATAGAGGAGAGGGATTGTATTTCATTATATGAAAAAATAAAATCTTTATTTAACAATTTTTACAAGAGTAGTTCTAAAACGATAGTGCAAAAACCGAATACACGACCTTATGCAATAAATGAATGGGTAAGCAGTGAATTATTATGTCATATAAATAAAAGGGATAAACTTTATAAAAAATGGAAAAGTACACCAACAAACAAAACATATGAAACAGAATATAAAAAAACACGAAACCTTGTCAATAAACTCATAAATAAAGATAAAACGAACTACTATAATAATAAATTTAAAAACTGTTTTAATGATACAAAAAAAACCTGGGACGAGATAAATAATATTTTAGGACGTAAACCCAAAAACGATTGTGATCAAACTATAACACGATATATGTTAAAAGATAGAACTGAGGATTCTGTGTCAAATGATTTTGTGAATTACTTCTCGGATAGCATCAGCAACATGTTACATAAATGCAATCACAAAGCTACTAATATAGTACTGGAAGAACTACCTCACAGTTTATATATACCAAGAGCTACTATAACCGATATTGAAAACATTGTTAAAAAAATGAAAAACTCTAAAAGCACAGGTATTGACAATATAAGAATGTTTGATTTAAAAAGAAATATAAAAACTCTTGGGCCAATAATTACTCATTTAATAAATTTGATAATAAATCAATCAAAAATTCCACAAGAATTTAAATGTAGTATTACTAGACCAATATTTAAAGGTGGAAAACACATTGAACTGGGAAATTATAGGCCTATTAGTATTCTACCAGCATTAGAAAAAATTCTTGAAAAATTTTTATCAAATAAATTAAATAATTATATTGAAAAATTCTCTATCATTGATCCAAGTCAATATGGTTTCCAAAGAAAAAAAAATACTGAAAAACTACTGCAAGATTTTTCCAATTACGTAAATAACCAATTGAATAATAAATTACATGTTATTGTTTTATTTATTGATAACTCTAAAGCTTTTGACACAATTAACTCCAAAAAACTGCTTAAAACACTAGAAAAAATTGGAATAAGAGGAAATGTGTTAAATTTATTTAAAGATTATCTTACAGATAGAAAAATATGTATCAAAATAAATAATACTTTTAGTAAAACAAAAAATGTATCTGCAGGAGTTCCACAAGGTTCCATATTAGGACCTACACTATATATAATTTATGTAACCATAATGAAAAAACTTTTCTCTTTTGTGAAACATTTTGTATTCGCAGATGATACGGCATTGGTCATATCACATAAAGATCTAAAAATTGCAATTGAACTCATGCAAATTGACTTTAATCAACTCTGTAAATGGTCACATGATGCAGGACTATTAATAAATGCTAAAAAAACTAAAGTAATGCATATAAGATCACCTAATGCCAAATTTCAATTTAATCCTAATATTATATCTCATAATTTTAATTGCATTCATAAAAATATTCCAACTAATTGTAAATGTGAAAGCTTAGAATTAGTTTCGGAATACGTGTATCTTGGTGTTACTGTAGATTGTTTTTTTAAATGGGACAAACATATAAAAAAAACCTGTAAAAGACTCAGATCGATTGCTGGCAGAATGTACACATTAAATTTTTTCCTATCAATTGAAACACTTAAAATAATTTATATGTCACTAGCAGAATCTATTATAAGATATGGATTAACAATATGGGGAAATACTTCTATAACCAATCTGAAACAAGTGCAAGTTGTACAAAACGCAATTGTAAAATTATTGGTCGTCCCTAATATTTTCAAACAGAGACAAAATAAACCGTTGCTGTTTCAGAGTGCCAAAATTTTACCTGTTAAGGCAATACTTTGGCACAAAATTATAATTCAACATATATTTACCCCGCAGCATAAAGAGAAATTAGAACATAAATACAGCACTAGATTCACGCGTAACGACGGGTTAATAGTTCCGAAATTTAACAATAAGTACGGACAGAGAACGTTTGAATATATCATACCGAAGATATTTAATTTATTACCTGACACTATAAAGCAATGTAATTCTATGAATAAGGTTAAATATATGGTGAAAAATTGGCTATCGGAAAAAAAAGATTTATATTGATTTTGATATGTATGAAAAAATGTTGTATCTGTAGATATAAGATGTAAATTTTAAATATGTATAAATATGTAACTAAAATATAAGCACCTGTTGACAAGCCGATTCAATTGGCTTAGCAGGACTTGTTTGTTGATTATATTATGTATTATCTATTATTTCAATAAAAAAAAAAAAAAAAAAAAAAAAATACAAAAGAAAGTGCCCCTTTATAACGCCTACTCGCGTCAAGGCAAGAAAAACATCCCAGTTTTCAAGTAGTTTGTTTGTGTTTGTGTAACATGGTTTGTGATTCAAAAGAAAGTGCCCCGTACCTTCAAAATCTTCTAGCCGTTCGTTATACATTCAAGTGTATCAGGAATACCAACATACCAAAGTGACAGCGAATGAGCTAATAGCTAATGGCGTAAAATCTCACAAGACGAAAGCTAATTTTAACTTTACTTAATCGAAATTTAGAATGAAATATTTTCCACTTCCCCCAATGCAAATAGTTGCCTTTTAATGTAATTAAGGTGAGTCAAAAAGTTTTTTGCGTTGCCAGCGATCTCCAAAAATTACCAAATTTTTCTTTGGTTACGTTATAGATTTTAATATAAAGCGTTTTCTCTTTCTAACACTGTTGAGATCATATTTCTCAACATGACAGTAAGGGTTATATGAGATCTACATGAGCTGGGACAAATTTGGTCTCCTGTGATTATATGGATTAATTTCTAACCATTATTCTTCTCTCCATTCCAGGATGCACCACTCGAGCAGAAAAGGACAAACCTAACGGGGCGCGCCAAGAAGCACGAGTCCTCGCTCAACGCGCTGAAGAAGGGCAACTACCTGATCATCGCCAACATCGACCGCCTCAAGGACGACGTCACCAAACAGCGAGAAATGTCTGCCGATCTGCAGCAGGAACTACACTCCGTGCTGGACTGCGTCTGATCAAATACTGCAGAATAGAATAGTTTTACCTGATGGTTTGCACGAAAATGGAGCAATTTTTTAAAAATAGGACAGCGCTTGAATTCAAAGGTTTTTACGAAACAGGAACATTTAAGGAAAGGACTAACTGGGCCCAAATATAAGACTCCACACAGGAGGCCTTGAGGAAAATAATTTGTCTATGTCATCTTTGGGGATGCTGTGAGGAAGGTGTGAAGGAAAGAGAGAACCTGGGTCTTGAAGATGCCCATTTTGTAGGATGGAGGTAACACAGAGGCCGGAAAATCGAGTCGCAGAAATGACCCGTATTTATGTGACAAATATCAACTATGTACAAATGTTGAGCACGCGTTTGGGTGTTTCCTTATTGTGCACCGGTGCTGAGGGAATCATTGATGTTAGTTTCTCGAAGCATCTTCTATTGAAATACCGGTATAACAAGGTCAGCATTCCTACATAAGCAACGTGTGCTTTACTGCATTCAATGGATATTGGTGTATCATAGAATTCAATGGATTTTAAGTCATAAATAACTTTGGAACATCTTTTTAAGACTATCTCCCATTTTAACAACAAAACAAGCAAAAAATGTCAGTAAACACCGAACGGTAAAACAAATATAACCTTCCACCAATGGCATCTTTCTTTCACATGTCCCACGCTGACCTGGACAGAGCAGATCGATGTTTTGTGGATTATGATGCGTATGACAAGTGCGTTTCTAAAGCATCTATTTTCTTAAAAAATGCTTGGCTTATAAGATGTCCAGATATTTTTTTATTTTTTTTTTTTTTTTTTTAAATATGTACATACGTACACAGATTCATAGTAAAACATTTGATTCTTAAAGCTAATAACAATATGTAAATTTCTTTTTAATGAAACTACCCAATTCAAAAGAGAAAACATTTCTCGTGCTTGAATTTTGGAGTGCCATTGTAAAATGCATAGTTACACAGAGTATGTTATTACAAGTACTTATATTAATAAAATATATATTCATGAAGACAAGTGGACATAATAACTGACAGTATTGTCAGAGTAGGTACATATAATAAAGTTGTAACAATTTGATGCTTGCAAATAATGCGTATGTACTTGCTTTCAATTTGATATGGTGATGAAATATTTTTAGAGAAAATATATGTGTGTTGCGTACATTGCATACGTGGGCCCAGTGTGTTCTTACCTAATACTTGTTACTTGACTGGTTGAAATGAGTAACAGAGCAGAGTTCACATTATTTATGATCCTCTTGAATTTGAGTACTGAAAAAATAGACTGATTCAAAGACATTTTTTGGCACAATGTAGACGAGAAGGAAGTTTTAAGTTAATAATAATCGACTTCCATAATACGGGCATGTGCCTAGTGTGGTAGTCGAAAATACTGTAAAAACTGTATTCACCTAAGATATTTTTATGAATAAATAATAATAAAAAAATATATAAATAAATAAAATATGCACAGGTCTGTGAAATACACATAATAATATATTGTATTATGATTTAACTAACAAACAAACTGTGGCATAAGAATAATAATGTCTTTGAATTGTGTTATTTTTTATCAAAAAATTGTATTATCGTGCAAACTAAACAGGAATTCTAACTTTTATCTAAACAGAATGTATAGATTGGCCCTCACTCTTTCATCTCTGACATAACAAGTATTAAAACAGATAAAATAATTGGTATAAATAAAACAATGTTAAGAACTTTACTTCCAATTTGATTTGATGAAAATGGTCTGCATTCTAAAGATGGCCAATTTAAAGATTATATGTCAATGTTAAAACTCAATTTGTATATAATATTAGGTTAAGCAAAAGTTTGTAAAGCACAGTTTTGGTTGCTATTGTAAAATATTTTTTATTTTCAAATAAATTTATAAAATTAAAGTTTATTTTCATTTAGATCGGTTCACAGAAGATCTGTTTATATTTAATATTGAATGTGCATCCTTTTATATCCTTCCCACAGCACAACATGGGCACCAATACGTCCCTAACTAGGATTGAAATAGAATATAGCAAGAAAAACTTTATTATTACTTCGACTTTGATTTACTTACACATATTTTAGGTAATTATCGGTTCGGACTGGCCACGCTTATTACGAATAATTTTTAGAAAAAAACTTTAGATTCGCCTTAATTACTATAAAAGGAAACTTTTTGGCTTTGGGGCGGCGGAAAATAATGCATTTTAATTTTCAATTGCATAAAACCAAAATTCACTTCGCGAACCGACGCAGCGAAAATCCGCGGCCGTAGCTGTCACTGTTATGGACTGTAGCTGACTTCGTGGGATACCTACATGAAATACCGCGAATCACAAACCATGTTACACAAACCTAGCGTAGCCGCTAAGCCACTTGAAAACTGGGATGTTTTTCTTGCGTTGACGCGAGTAGGCGTTATAAAGGGGCACTTTCTTTTGTATCACAAACCATGTTACACAAACAAGCCCGCTAGACAAATTTCGTAATTACGCGCCTTATCCCATGAAGTCGGCTACAGTCGTATTAGCTCTTGTTAATTTATCAAGGATACCAACATCACAGTGACATGTACGGCCGCGGATTTTCGCTGTGTCAGTCGCGAAGCGAATTTTGGTTTTATGCAATTGAAAATTAAAATGCATTATTTTCCGCCGCCCCAAAGCCAAAAAGTTTCCTTTTATAGTAATTAAGGCGAATCTAAAGTTTTTTTCTAAAAATTATTCGTAATAAGCGTGGCCAGTCCGAACCGATATTTACCATAAAAACACGCCTAAATAACATAAATTACAATAAATTTGACGAAATAATACAATCTTACCTTGTCAATGTTCACTGATCTTCAAATATATAACTTAACTATGCACAAAACACTAAACAATATTCGGTTAAAAATCAAAACAAACCGACAGCACAAAACATTTGACACAAATTTGACGTAAACAAACACGAGTATCGTGCGGGTTAGCGGGCTGCTCTAGCGGCAGGCGGGCGCATTTGGAAATTAATATTTTTACTGGCAATATTTTATGATAAAATAATCCAATACACTCCTATGAAAAACTTGAAAAGATGAAACCATCCATTATTTATGAATTACAATCTCTATCATTCTTGATAGCAACTGAAAAAGCTTCTCCAGTTTTAGAAATAAAATCCGGAATAAAGAATAACTGCAAAATTTAGTCCGACTTTTTTTTATTCTGGTCACATTCTTGTATCCATAGACGTGAAATGTAGCCTCTTTCTCTATGGATTAAAAATTTGAAATTGTTATCGAAACTCGAAACATGCTCGAAACTATTTTGACGGTTTCTGTTAGTACTGTTTGTAAAATATTGTTGTTTTGTGAATAATTAGTAATTTACCGATTTATTTCGATCGTAAATTCAATTTCAACAATGCCTAAACGCGGCAAAGTTATTTCGCGCAATGTCAGCACGGTGAGCACAACATCTGAGTTTCCAGAACCGGTCGCCATCCAGCGAAACATACCGGAGATCTTTGAAATATTCAACAATGTGCAATTCAATACCGTCCAACACAAGAAATACATCAAAGAACTGAAGAAAGTATTCCGCAAAGTAAGTAATACCACGAGTACAAACTATATTTCAAATTATCCATTCCTATTTAAGTCTATCACTGTTTTTGTGCAATAAAAAACATCATAACAATCATTGTTCGGTGGTTTTCAATAATGACTGCATATATTCATTATAGTTTACATTTTAAATGTCGTGAAATACACACCATCACTGTGTATTATTAGGTAACAGGTTTACTTCGTTTACTCTTCATTTTAGTTTTTCTGATAAGCAGAACTCCAAGCAATATTAATTTGACTTCACAAATCAACCTCCCTTATTGTAAAATTGCACTAACTTGAATGTTTTTCAGATTGACCATGAAGCCTTCTCGGAGAGTTTCACCAATGCCCTCCACTATCTTTTCCTATTCGGGGAGGCTAATGGAAACGTTGATAGAGTCATGCAGTTTGTGGCCAACTTCTGTGGTTCCCTCAACAACGAGGGGGAAGAATTCATGCACTACATTTTTGGAGTTATATTCAAAGTAAGTATTGCTTTCTATATTCAAAACGATCACGTCTTTAGGTACAGTGCAGTGTCCGTCATTAGGGCAGTTGTGTAGTTTGTGGTGAAGTGTTTATGTTATGTAGAAGAGATAGGTACCTACTGTATTGTGCTTGAATCGTCTTGGTGCCTTGTATTTCAGTATAATAATTTGTTAAAATAATGTGGTTTTCGGTGTTTAGTTTTGGTGTGGCCATAACAAATGCATTGTGGAAATCTTAAAATATTTTTTTTATTTATACAATCAATAAAGTTGATTTAATATTGTTTCAGTGTGTGAATGTGGCAGGCCACGGAGTGAGGAGTCGGGCCTGCCAACTGCTGGGTCTGATCCTGTCTGCTCTGGGGGACGATGCTTCCTTGAATGACGACATCTGTGATCAGATCCTCAATACGCTGCTGGAGAGGCTTCAGGTACTTGCTGCACTATCATTATTTCTTATTCCACTGGAGCGATCACGCGAAATAAATCAATTTGCCTCGATTGCTCGAGATTTCCCCGAGGATCATTTTAAAAATTTTTCGCCGACATTAAAAAAATCATGTCTTCGAATTTTAACATGGAGACAAAAACTTATTATAGTACTTAATATTTTACCGTTTATCTCATATTTGTAGCTGCACAAATATGCGAAACTGCCTTGTGCAGTACTTATTCGAGTCATTAAAGAATATTTTCAATTTATAGTGAAAGGTGCATATCTATGGAAAAAGGACTTAATTTTAACCGTAAACAGCTGATCATAAGTTCGGCGGGAAAAAAATATTTAAAAAATTATTTTTAACATCGTTCTAAAATAGTCTACGAAGTTCGGATTGGCAACATCTGTAGTCATAATAGATAAAAAGCATTTCAATAGCTTCGTTTTAAAATATATGGCTGGCCAAGGAAATGTTTTAGATAATTACAATAAATGTTTTACAAATGGTATCAAAATGTGGTCCAATTTTGGACCGCTATCAATCGCAGAAAAATAAAAGTGGTCCAATTTTCGATCATAATCACACCCACTATTTTTTTAGTACTTAATCCTTGGAAAGCCAGGGGGTAAAAAGCCAGTCGCCACTATTTAAGTAATAACTTACTTATTATTTTTAATTTTTAAACTAACGTTTAAGACAAGATTTTTATGCATAGCACAAAGGGTAACAATTATTATAAGCAATAATTATCAGCCTGAAACACTCATCCACATTGAAAAAATCTTCCGAGAAAAGATACATGATACATTTATATGTCCCGTTGGCGTCATGTGTCTTTTCTCGGAAGATTTTTTCAATGTGGATGAGTGTTTCAGGCTGATAATTATTGCTTATAATAATAACTTACTTGTTTTTTTGCAAAATAATCTTTTTGTAAAGTCTTCAGCACTACGAGATAATATGTTTATACACCGATTGTCCAATTGATTAGTCAGACATTTCCAAAAACTAAGTTTGAGATAATGAGGAAAGCAATATTCGAATGTTCACCATAAAAAAAATATTATTTATGTCTGTCTGTGTTTTACATATTAAATCTAATATATAAAAATCTTGTGTCACGGTGTTTGTGGTCGCACTCCTCCGAAACGGCTTGTCCGTTTTTTATGTATATTTGGTAGGTATGAGAATAGGTTTTAAAGTATATTTCATACCGCAAGGTGTCCCTATCCAGAAAGAAAATTGTATTTTTTTTGACAATATATTTTTTGTATTTTTTTTTATTTGGCATCAAAAAATACCTATAACCCCAAATTTTAACTCTCCTACACCCACCCTCCCATTTTTTAATCATCACTAGTATTTTTGTATTTCAAACAGAAAGAAATTATTTATGTTGTTGAATGACAGATGGCGCTACGTCCGCCTCATCGAACTTTCATCCACACATGTGCAAGACATTCACGAGAAGGGTCGCGTTATTTTGATATTTCATTCGGCATCATGATCTTACGTGGGCAAAGCATCGAGCTTATTTGTGTTGGCTAAAGACGGATCGACAAAAAATATTGTACGCTCAATTGCTCTTCGAAATTCATATTCATTTTCTTTATTTCATTTTCCTACTTTAGTTGGTGTTTTTTGTTTTTATCAGCGGTCATTGTCTACAGCGCTCCATTCCTCTTTCTGTCATAGATGGGCAATACGTCATTTTATAACCAAATGTAATATGAAAATAATTAAATAAATAAATAAATAAATAAATAGATCCCATCCGCACACACTTACAATGCATTTGTTATTTTTTATTTAACAACCAAAATATTCACTGGAAATAAATTATATGGCATATCAACGTTTGTCGGGCAGCTAGTAAGCTATAGGAAATCACAACAGACCGGTATATTAGTATGACATTTTAAAATTTCCTACTAGTCACTGAAAACATAATTTTTTTTGTTTAATTCACTACAAGTTTTTGTGCATTGTAATTGATTTGGTGGTATTTTTGAGTAATTTGAGTATTGTACCAGATGGAGGGTGCACTTTTACACAACTGCTTACTCAACACAAATTTAGATTTTTCCGAGTTGTCTTCCTAATCAACTGGACAATCGATATTTATAATAATTAGTTTTATTATATTTTCCAGCTAAAAAAGCATTCTTCTCAATAATAATATGTACATCATCGATTGAGGCTTTCCAGCAAAGAAATACACTACAATGACTTTTTACTGATTAACTAACTAACCATCAAGCCGTTTCCGCAGGGATAGGCAGAAAGGACAGGCTGCCAATCAACTCAGTCTTGGCACACACTCCTTGCCTCATTCACATTCATACATCGTCTATTACGTACTCTTCTATTGTTCTGACTTCTTGACATGGCCTGACTCTATTGCACAAATGTGAATGATAGAAGAAGTTAATGGTAGAATGGCACGATTAAGTGCGTCAGATACTTGAGTCGGGCCACGACTTTTGAAAATGAAAAATTATAAAAAAAAGTGCACGGTATTTTCGCGCTTGTCCACAGATAAACATAAATTTTTTCAAATAACGAAACGGTGAACCAAAATAATATTAAGATACATAATTTCCTTGCAAAGCGAATAAAATTTATTTTTTGAGATTCAACATAACATCAATCTGGGAGATGGATATACAATATACACGGTTACCGCTGCCACGGGAACCATTAATTGGATAACCAATACCTCTGCCGTAGGTTACCCCAAGTGGCGCACTACTTTTGGTGACTTAGCAGCAGTGCCCGGGTTCATGGGGGCGAGGTTTGTCTAGGTCTTGGCGGCGAATGCTTTTGTCCATCCCATGCGTGGCGGGACGGATCGGGAGAGACTGGAGAGCTGGAAGAATCCAGCTGGAGAGTCCATTTGACCCATCGCCTTGTACCGTAGAGGGAGAAATTGATTTGTACTCCACTCCTGGACACATTGACCCTTAGATTCCTATGCACTCCTCATAGCTTTTTCCTTCCCAGAACTTCCTCTCCTTCCTTTCCTTAAAAATAACCTCCACATAGCATCCCCAGAGATGACATAGGCCCAGTGGGATTTCTTTTCTCACGGCCTCCTGTGTGGAGCTAATGTGAAATATAAATAAAAATAAAATCGAGGGTGAGTTCCTAGCAAATCCACAGTGGATTCTGACATTCCTAGTGCAAAGTTTGATATTTTGTTTCTTCTTCTGGTGCCCTTTCCTATCGGAAGTTGGCCTTCATCTGAACAATCTTCACCGTACAGATTGCAACCCCGAACAACATTACAAGTTTGGCATGTTGTGTGGTATTCATGTAATAAAATATTGTTCAACAATTGCTCATCAGGACATCCGTGGAGCAGTGCGTAGTCGTGCAGTGCTCGCCCTTCAACGACTACAGAACCCAACAGATCCAGAGTGCCCGGTGACGCGAGCCTACACCTTCCACATGTCCTGCGATCCCAGCGCTGCCGTCAGAAGGTCATATTCTTTAAATGCATCACTCAAATAAATCCAACGCGTCGACAATACCATACTTGATGGCAATACCAGAAGGCAAAATTAATGTACAAGGTTGACACTGCAAATCCAGTACTTCGCACCATATGCATGCATGATTCTTCAACACTGCAAATGCTGTGGTCCGGCCCATAGAGGTTAACCCCTCAGGCTAATTTTTTCACTTTTGGGAACAGCTTATATATGTCTCACAGAAATCGTTTTGTCTCCCTTACTAACATGGTGTGAAATATGTTCTAAAAGGTGTTAGAAAGAGACAACACCACGCTGAATATTCATATCTAAAAGTTAACTGCAGAAGAATTAAAATGTACCCTTACATGAAACCAAAGTTTCCGATCGCAGTTTGAGAAAAATTTATGAAATTTTATCTTTTTTTTTTACATGAAACAATAAAAAAGTAAGGTGACCGAAAGCGTTTACAATACTTTTTTTTTCATCATCATTAATTTTAGTTGGAAAAAACCTAATGTTGCATCTGAAACTGTTTCCAAATTACATCTTTGAAGCTGTAATTTGGAAAGTAAGTCTGTAATTATTTGTAAGTCCATTTTCCCGTTGCATTTGAATGCAACGGGAAAATGGACTGTAAATTAAACGAAACGAAGACGAAAATGGTGTTGCTGGAATTGGGTGATTATATGTGTATCGGAAGATTACAAAGGAAGCCAGGAATAACCAATCACTTACCTCTGAAACCTCTGAGAAACCGAACACAACACAATCACAAAATGTACATTATATTAGTCCACCGCCTTACCTCGAGGTAATAGGTCAAAAAACCTTCTTTTAGTTCACAAAAACGAAAATATAACATAAAATGAACGACACCAACCGGTTGCTTCCAATGTCCCAAATCTTAAAAAACAAATGCACTTCGATTCAGTCCTGTAATGTTCTATTTTCAAATGCTTTCTTCAGCAGGGTGATATGGTTAGGGATGGTAGGTACTGGATAAAAGACATCCCAGTAGGAACTATTCATATTGTCATTTCAAAACCAAACACTTAGGTGAGCCATTTTAAAAAAAAAATTGTTTGAATTCAAAATTTTAATATTTTAAAAATTAAATATTTAAAAAATTTTAATGGTAAAATCTGAAAGCGTACTTCATCGCTCAAGGCTTGAGGGGATGAAAGACTAATATTGCCGGGTTATAAATAATCTGACAGTATTTGAATTCCTCCTCCTGTAATAATTATAAACGGAAAATGTTTGATATGGTTTTAGATTTTTACGGCCAAAAGTATGTTCATTATTTGTTTTTGGGGTGTTATGTCATGTTGCGCCACCTCCTTCTTTAGCCGATGTTTCGGACATCGTTACAGTATCCATCATCAGGGCAGATATGATGATGGATACTGTAACACCCTCCTTCTTTAGCCAACGTTTCGGACAGTGTTACAGTATCCATCATCATATCTGCCCTGATGATGAATACTGTAACGATGTACGAAACATCGGCTAAAGAAGGAGGTAGCACAACACGGCATAACACCCTAAAAATAAATAATGAAAATGGAAAATGTTGTTTGTTCAATGATGGAGGACTTGAACCTACAATGCCTCAGTTGGAACCCAGCTGATTTTTCCTCTCAACTTACTAACTGGAATATACATTTAACATTCTAATTTTGCATATTTTCAGGGGTGTGGTGCTAAGCATGGCCAAGAGTTCAAGTAATCTACTGCACGTGTTTGAACGGCTGTGCGATGTTGACGAATCCGTGAGAAAAGCCGCCTTCATGTACGTTTCCTCCATCAACGTCACTAAACTCAAAGTTAGACAGAGAGTCCACATTCTGAAGGTGAAATACTGATTTTGTATACGTACATAAATATATCATTTTAATGGAAATTTTACAAAAGATCGATAGCAGTGTTTTTTTTTGTTTGTTTGGCTCCAAATACGAGGCCCTCAGGAAAATAATTCCCCTCAGGGCCTGTGTCATCTTTGGGGATGCTGTGTGGAGGGTGTTTTTAGGAGAGAAAGTTCTGAGCCAGGTAAAGGGTATGAGGGGTGGGTAGAAATATGGGGTTGTCCAGGAGTGACGGACATGTGAATCCATCCCTCCCACAGCGGTGCAAGGCAGTGAGTCGAAAAAGTCCTGCTAGACCTCTGTTCAAAGATCTCCCTCAACCAGTCCCTCCCGATCCGCTCTGCCCTGCAGTTGATGGGCAGATGCATCTGCCCAGACAAACCTCACCCCATGAACCAGAGCATCTCTGTTAAATCTCCACACATAGCTAACCACTTGGGGTGACCTATGGCAGAGGTGTTGGTTATCCAATAAATGGTTCCTGTGGCGGTTGTACTCATACTCGCTGCCCAAATTGTAAATATTTTGAATGTGTGCACTATATCCACCACTTTATTATGTATATATGCACTATAATCCACCATTTATTGGACACTTGCCCCATTTTTTGGGTGGCTGATTCCTTAGAGAGTACCGTATTGCAGTGGTCTCCTACCTTTTTATCGCCGCGGACCGGTCAATGTTTGATAATTTTACCGCGGCTAGAAGGAAGACTTGAACCCAGGACCCTTTGCTTACAGGGTCCTGGGTTCGAGTCCCAGAGGTGCCGATATCTTTTTCTGATTTTTCTGTCTCTAGATTTTTGATTGAGTTTCGCTAATATTGTCTTCATTTAATTAAATATTATAATTTGAGATTTTACTCATAAAGATCAAAATCAAAAATAAAAATTAAATAATTGTTGACATTGGGTTCGAGTCCAGAGGTGCCAATATCTTTTTCTGATTTTTCTGCCTCCACATTTTCGATTGAGTTTCGCTAATATTGTTTTCATTTAATTAAAAATTATTTCATTATTTATTGGGTATGTTCAATTTTTTTTTAACATAATTTTGATTTTTAAGCAGGGCCCTAGGCCGCCCGGTACCGGTCTGCGGCCCGGGGTTTGGGGACCACTGCTGTATTGTGTCCAAATCTTCTCAAACAATGTTGTCAACTATTTTCACTCTCGACATGACCTTTTAACCCGTCAAAGGCCAGCAAATTCCAGGAAAAATACGGAAATTTCGTAACAAAACACGATTTTGAATTTTGAGTTGAATGTTTTGTTGATTAATTTTGAGCTATTGTATATTTTATTGAGTGAAACACGTTCACAACACAATAAACTATCTACCAAAACAACATTACTTGCATTTATTACGTAAATTAATAGGTTTTACAATGTTTTAGTCGCGGAACACGCATTAGTTGCGACGGTTAAATTCGCGGCAAATTCTGACAGGTCAATGTCATAGACGAAATCGTTTTAAAAATATTCTGGGGTTGCAAGGTGAATGAAATTTTTAGGCGTCTCATAGAGTAATGTTGGCGCAAGGGATTCTGACACTGTTCTTCATACAAATTCTGTACATAGAAGGGCCAAAATCGCAGACCAAAAGTTTTTTGTCGAAAATATTATTCAAATATTTTAATTATTTTCTCGCGCATTCGCATACGACGCACGCGCCGGCGCGTCTCCGGCCTGTCACCGGTTAACTCTTGATTCCACGATTGTGACTCCCGACTCATTGATCCCTTTTAAGTTTATTCTTGTTATAACAATAGTAATATTATGTTTAGTTTTATTCTTGTTATAATAAGATTTTTTTGACAGGTCGGCCTCACGGAGCGAAGTCCACGTGTCCGCCGCGTGGTGGAGACAGCCCTGCTGCCGGGCTGGCTGGGGGCCTATCAGGGCAACGTGCTGGAGTTGCTGGCCTCTGTCAGGCTGGACAACCTGCAAGGAGCCAAAGACTCGGCTGTGGTGGCCGGAAACCTGCTGCAGGCTTTGTTCAAGTGAGTCATCACTCCAATGTGTTTGTCTCATTTCTCCGTGTAATAGAGACAATACTTCTGACATTTCGCATATCATAGTGTTTCCATACAAACGAAGTATTGAAAATCCGTAAGTCTAAGCTTTAACTTTAGGGCGCACAGTTTACACCCGCGCTGTGCAAGCGGGTTCCCCACAGAGCATCGGACCATTTCCATTCTTTGGTGGCGCAACTGAACTGTGCATGTTATGTATCGTCATTCCCCCATAGAAAGGGGGTGGGATAGACCCTGTCCATGCACATTGCCAGGCGAACATACAACAGAGCGGTCTTCCCGCGATCCGCCCGCGCCTCCCCCATTGACATGCGTTGGCCTGAGGCGTAACCGTGCGGTCTCGATGTCCTTCCGTCCCCCCTCCGGTAACCCGATGCTCATCTTTCCTCAAGGTCTTCAAAAACTTCCCCTTCTCTCCCAAGTACATTTCTTCGAGGCAAAATCGGGGAACCGGCTAAAGGACGCGGACTTCGAGCATCGTCTGCGGTTGGGCCGATAGCTATACGCATTCTCATTGGGACTGCCCGGTGGTCTATGGAATACTTTCTCTGGCTTTTTTTTTTTTTAATATATTTTATTTTATTTCCGCTACTATAGTAATTACTTACATTATAACATAATCATATAACTGTTTTTTCCTCATTACTTATTTTATTCACAGAAGGTTTCTTCGACTGGTCATAGCCGTTATTTTTCTTTTTCTTTTACTAACACTATTATCTCTTTTTGATGTTACCTATTTCAGAAGAATTATTCCACGGGCTGCTACTTCTATTTATCTTTTGTATAATGTTAATGTAAGTACTTGCATACTGCTTACTAACCCCGTATGCATGGACATTGGAGGGTCTAGAGTCGTTCAAATAAATGTAGCTTCGTTCAAAAAAAAGTAGAGTCTTGACGTGTGCGGTGAAGGAGGAAACCATATGTTTCCTTATAACGCCGTTGGGAAAGTGGTGGGTCCCCTCCAATGACATTTCGCATACATTCTGATGGCAGTGTGCTACACAAGTGCCTCCTAGCGGCACCAGTTCTGCGATAGCGGGATTGGTTTTCTTTCATACATTTTGATGGATTCTCCGTGAAATATTTTCTTTATTTTACATTAATCTTAATATATAAAAATGAATGTTTCTTAATTTGTCCCTTACGCGTACCTAAACCATTCATCCGATTGCTATGAATCTTTTTTACATAAAAATGAATGTTTCTTAATTTGTCCCTTACGTGTACCTAAACCATTCATCCGATTGCTATGAATCTTTGGTTATTTGTTTTACACATGCCCGCAAAAGTTTTATATATAATGGTGAGCTCTGGTGTTATGAAATTATTTCCTCTACCATTCATCCGATTGCGATGAAACTTTGGTGAGATGTTGTGCACACGCCCGCGAAGAATTCTACATATAATGGTGAGCCCTGATGTTATGAAATTTGTATATAAATTTACAATAGTGGCGCGCGAGTTGTTTAAATTTGTTTTGAATTTCACATAGTTTAGCGGCAGGGAAAGAAGCCGGTCAGGGAGGGAAACCCGGGAGGTGGAAAGGAAACGAAGGAGAGGGGCGGTTCACGGGAGGGTGGACGAGGGAGGTGGGGAAGGTGGAAGGGGATCGCAGGAGAGGAAAGGGAATGTTGGAGGGAGGGAATAAAGGAGTTTGCAGGATGAGGATGCATAGGAAAAGACTGAAAGAGTGGGGAATGAGGGAGGGATTACAAAGGAGACAGTGTAGCGGTAGGGGATAGTAGGAAGTAAATTTGTAAAATCTATGATTCTCACATGGAAAGCTGTAAAAACTATCTTGAGTTTCATATAGTTTAGTGGCAGGAAGGGATGGGAATCCGGGAGGGGGACAAAGGAAGGGAAAAGCCAGGGAAAGTGGTTCGAGGACATGGGAGGGGAGGGAAGGCGGGGAAGGTGTAAGGGAAACGTTAGAAGAGAAGGGGACACGGAGGGGAACGGGGACGTATGGGAAAGATCTCGCTGGGGAGGGGTGGGGGTTGAGGAAGGGGCAGAGGGAGGGATTGCAAAGGAGACGTAGTAGCGGTAAGAGATATCAGGGGTAATTTTGGAAAATCCATGCTTCTCACATGGCTTCTATCGGCTAGTGTAGGATAAATACTGCAAATAGTTAACTGGAGTTGGCGTATTGTTACTATTCTAGGGTATTTGCGATTACTAACTGTGCGTGTTGTGTTCCAGGCACCAGCAGATAGCGGAGCTGCTGGAATGGCTGCCCGTGGACCCCTTGGTGAAGCTGATCCCCGCCGAGCAGCTCAGCAAGGAGTCGGCCTGGTACTGGCGCCACATGGTGCGTCACCTGCACTCCATACAAGACACCGACCATCTGGACCAGCTGCTGCCGGAGCTGATCATCTTCACGGGATACGTGAGGGCGTGAGTCTCCCAAATACTTTTTACCATCAAAACTGTTTAAACCGGTTTAACGACAAAACATAATTTTCAATTTGGGAGGTGGAAATGGATCTCTGTCACACACTGTTATACATACCTAGTGGTTCGCTATGCTTTGTTAATTTAGTAGGGGTGCCCGTGTTCATGGGAAGAGGTTTGTCCGGATCTTGGTATTGGATGCGTCTGCCCACCGACTGCGTGGTGGGTCAGATCCGAAGAGACTGCTTGAGGGAGACCCTTTCGGAACATTGCCTTAACCGGTGACATGCCGGAGACGCGCCGGCGCGCGCGTCACATGCGCATGCGCGAGATAATAATTCAAATATTTGAATAATACTTCTGACAAAAAACTTTTGGTCTGCGATTTTGGCCCTTCTATGTACACAATTTGTATGAAGAACAGTGTCAGAATCGCTTGCGCCATCATTACTCTCGGAGACGCTACAAGTTTCATTCACCTTGCAACCCTGGAATATTTTTAAAACGATTTCTTCTATGACAATCGGCTGTCAGAATTTGCCGCGCGAAACTGTCGCAATAAATACGCGTTCCGCGAATAAAACATCGTAAAACCTATTAATTTACGTAATAAATGCAAGTAATGTTGTTTTGGTAGATAGTTTTTTGTGTTGTGAACGTGATTCAGTCAATAAAATATACAATAGCTCAAAATTTATCAACAAAACATTCTATTCAAAGTTCAAAATGGTGCTTTTTTAGTGTTTTTTTGTGAATTTTCGTGAAATGGCCTGGCCTTTGACAGGTTAACACAGTGTGAGGGATGGATTCATATGTCTGTCACTCCTGGACATACTGACTCCTTGATTCCTACCTACCCTTCATACCTTTTTCCTTCGCAGAATACCCTCTCCTTCCTTGCCTAAAAATACCCATCACACACCATCCCCAAAGATGACAAAGGCCCTGATGGGAATTTTTTTCCTCAGGGCCTGTATAGAGTTAATGTAAAAAAATAAATAATAATTAACTCTTCATAGATTTTTTTTTTTAAACGTGAATTCTGCAAAAGAGTCTCAACTGACTGGAGCCAGTATTTCTATGGCATCCCCAATTGGGTTATGTTGTGACGATGACAGTAGTGGGGGGGGGGGGGAGATAGGGGGTAGTTAGGTGGAGAACTAACACGATTAAAGCTACATTTCAATTCTGAATTGTGATCTTACTCAAGAGCAAAACTGGAAGTATCTTTCACTATCATAATCTTGAGAAATTATCAGTACTACAGCTTCTTCTTCTTCTTCTTGTGCCCTGTCCGTTCAACGAACTATTGTTGGCTAAGTGGACTAGTTTACTGCGGCCCGGAACAGCTCTACAGTAGACTGGCCAAACCATATTGATAAATATTGTGAAGCCTTATTATGCTTCATCACATATCCCTTTGTTATCCTCTGGCAGTCTGGTGGAGTCCCCTTGCCCCGACGGCCTGGAGCAGCCGGTAGAGTTCAGCCGCCGGCAGTACGTGCTGCAGGAGCTGTTCAACGTGTTCCCGGTCTATGACATGGCTGACGAGGTCGGTCGGAATGCTCTGCAGGCTCTGCTCTACGACACTCTCACAGGTGAGTTTTGATTACTTAACCTTATCTAACCTAACCTTATCTATCCTAACCTAACATTACCTAACCTAACATTACCTAACCTAAACCAGCAAGGGCAAAGACTAGCAGGGGTTCGGTACTATGAACATCCCGGATTGTGGAGTTTCTCTCATTTCAAAAATCAAATTTTAGCAGTTTGAACCGGAAATGTACTCTCTTATATATCATCCAGAAGGGTGGGACAATTTGGGAGGCGGTAAGGGTACCGCCACCCCGGGAACCATTTATTGGATAACCAACACTTCTGCCATAGTACCTCAAGCAGTTCGCTACTTTTGGTGACTTAGCAGGGGTGCCCGGGTTCATGGCGTGAGGTTTGTCTAGGTCTTGGTGGCAGATGCGTCTCCCCACCTGCTGCGCGGCGGGCCGGATCTAGAAAGACTGGTTGAGGGAGGCCTTTTGACCTTTCCAGCCGTACTCTCTCGACCCATCGCCTTGCACGGCAGTTGGAGGGATGGTTTTATATGCCTGTTACTCCTGGACACTCTGACCCCCAGATTACTACCCACCCCTCTTACCTTTTTCCTTCCCAGAACTTCCTATCCTTTCCTTCCTTAAAAAGAACCTCCACACAGCATCCTCTAAGATGACTTATGCCCTGGGGGAAATTGTTTTCCTCAGGACCTCTTGTGTGGAACTAATGTAAACAAAAGGCGTTAATAGTCAAACCAATTCCCTCAGTAAGTGCACTGTCTGTATTGAGTATTTGCCTGGTTTGTCAAGGGCAGTGTTTCTTAACCGTATTGAAAGAATCACCCTCTTTATCGCAGTAAAATTAACCCCCCCCCCCCCCCCCCCATATTTTTTTATTTATTTACAGACTTACGTCCAATTTAAAACAAAGTATCACGAAGTATAGAAATGAACAATGTAAGGATTCGGATGGTACATGAAAGCAAAGACAAACAGTGAAAATAGAAGAAAAATAAGTGTCAGGTCACGTCAAGACCTTGCAAAAATTAGGGTGAATATTACATATCTTCATTTGTTTAAAGAGCGACAGAAATCATTTAAGCTAATACCAAAAAAATCAAGGTCTTGACGTGAGTTGACCAGTCTACACATTCTGGACAGTGGTGAGTTATAACCATAGTTAGTCGAGTGCTGATTGAGGAAAAGCAGGTCTTTATTTCTGAGTCTACGAGAAGGTATATTAAATGTGATGAGTTGTAGTAATGTAGGCGAGTCGATTAAACAGTTAATAATTTTGAAGAAACAAATGAGATCAGATTTTATCCGACGGTCTTCTAAAGGAGAAAGGTTTAGAGTTTGTTCAATTTCAGCATACGAGTAATTGCCTCACTCTAATCCTAGCCTCCAAGCAATTCCCTTTAGGAACCGATGTTGAACGGATTCAATATGACGAATATGGACAGCATAAAAAGGAGACCATATAATACAAGCATATTCAAGATGGGGGCGAACCAAGGAGCAGTAAAGAGTTCTTAGGGTATTTATGTTTTTGAAGTCAGAAGTGGTTCTAGTGATAAAACCAAGTAGTTTGAGAGATTTATTAACAATCGTATTTATATGTTCCCGGAAAGAAAGCTTGCTATCAAGAGAGACACCAAGATCTTTAAAAGATTGAACAGTTGTTAGGCAATTATTATTTAATTTGTATTCGAAAACAATCGGATTTTTAGATCTGTAGAAGGACATAATTTTGCACTTATCGACATTTAGTTCCAAGCAATTAATTTTACACCAGTCATTGAAAGAGTCAATATCTGATTGGAAAAGAAGGCAGTCATGGTAGTTTTTGATTATTTTTAGGATCTTATTGTCATCAGCAAAAAGCCAAAAGCGTGTGTGAGAGAAAATACGAATAATGTCATTTATAAACAAGTTGAAGAGAAGCGGGGCTAAATGTGCTCCTTGCGGTACGCCGGATGTTACTTCAATAATAATAGACTCAATGTTATTTATTTTAACTCTTTGTTTTCTATTGCTTAAATAAGAATTAAAGAAAGATAGCAAAGGGTTTCGTATACCTATAGCATATAGCTTGGCCATGAGGATAGCGTGTTTTACTTTGTCAAAAGCTTTAGAAAAGTCGGTATATAGAACATCTACTTGTGATTTATCTTCTAGGCCATTGACTACGGTGTTGGTGAAGGAGAGTAAGTTTGTAGTGGTAGATTTAGCAGATCTAAAGCCATGCTGTTCCTCAATCAGCACATTTTTGAAAATAGGTGTTATTTTTTTTGTGATTATAGATTCAAAGATTTTAGGAATATGAGATAACATCGATATAGGTCTATAGTTTTCTACGTTCGACCTATTACCCGATTTAAAAATAGGTCGTATATAGGAAACCTTCCAGGAATCCGGAAAAGTGGCAGATGATAATGATAAGTTATATAATAAACAAATTGGCTTAGATACAACAGATTTACATTCTTTCAATAATATTTCAGGTATACCATCAGGACCAGTGCTTGTTTTGCTGGGAAGATTTTTTAAGTAATTGAAAACATCTACAAGTGTGATTTCGCAATTATTAAGGTCAATAGTATTAGCATATTTAAGTGGAGGGATGGTGCATATGTTATCAGTATAGACAGAGGAGAAATGTTCAGCAAAAAGGTTGGCAATATCGAAATCGTTGGTGGCGTGAGTATCATTAAAAAATAAACTTGAAGGGAGATCGTTATCAATACGTTTTTGTTTAATAAATTTCCAAAATTGTTTAGGGTTAAGATTTAATTTTGTCTCAGTGAGTTCAATATAAGATTTATAACACAAGTTAGATTCAATTTTGGATAATTCTCTTAACTGAGAAAATTTTTGATAAAGCGCTAAGTTGTTCGTTAATTTGAATAACTTGTGTGTTTTCTTTTTTTCCATAATCAAATGCTTTAGTTTCATACTGAACCAAATAGGAAATTTAGGCTGGGAAAAAGTTCCCCTTGGAACGAACAAATCTATAGCATGAGTTATACATTCGTTGAATTTAAATACAGCATCGTTAATATTGTTGTTTGATAACATACCTGCCCAGTCATATTGGGCAAGGTACCTATTCATGCCAGTATAATCACCTTTGTTAAATTTGTAGTGGAATGTAACTGCTGATTTCAGAGTGTCACTTTTGAAAGGATTAGTGAAGTTAATATCGAGTGGTGGATGATATTTATCTATTGGTAATATTGAGTCAGTAGCTTCACATACACAAACGCTAGGCATATTGGTAAATATTAGATCAAGACAGTAACCTCCACAGTTATTGATCGAGTTTAATTGGTACATATTCAGGAAGGCAAAGAAATTTACTATTATGGAAGCATGAAGGGAAACATTATTAGGAGTTTTCACACCATGACTATCATTAAGCCACACTATTTTAGGAAGATTATAATCACCACAAATAAGTAAGGAATCGGCCTTTATGGAAACACGCTCAACTGCTTCAGTATGTGACTTATAGATTTCTATTGAAGAGGAGGGGGGAATGTATACACAACCAATGACAAGTTTCTTGGAACCAAGTAGAACACAAATAAATAATTGTTCAGATACATTATTAGACGATTCAAGAATGTGGCAAGAGTATTTTTTTTTAATACATATCATTACCCCACCTCCTCTACACTTGTTAGAAGAGGAAGAGCGGTCACAGCGAAAAATAATGTAGTCATGGAGTCCAAGTTCTGTTGAAGCAATATTGTCTGATAGCCATGTTTCAGTAAAACATAAAAAATCATAAGGGCATAAATTTATGGAGCATCTAAAGGAGTTTAGCTTAGTATTGAGACCACGAATATTTTGATAATAGGTGGAAAAGTTAGTATTAATAAGGTGTCGATTCTGATTCAGCCTAAAAAATTGACTAGAGATAATTCGCGTCTCTCAGCGGCTTGGCGGGCAGGACAGTCAGGGGAGCCAGTGTTGTGTGTGGACGGTTTTCTGAAGAACTTGCAGGTAGCACATGCTGGTGGCTTTTCAGGAGTCGGGCAAGCATCTCGATTGTGTCCAGGTTTTCCACAGTGAGAACATGTAGGCATGTCTGCGTTACATTTCGACGCCGTATGGCCGTAAAGTTGACAGTGTCCACATTTTAGACTGTCGATCCAATCCCTTACGGTGTGTATTTGCCAGTCCATAGCCAGTTTAGAGAAGCGAATGAGGGAGTGACGAACAGAAGGAGGAACTCTGAAGACATGAGTGCACGATCCGGTACGAGGTCCTACTTTGTGAGAGAACTGCAATTTATCTTTCAATTCATTAATTTGTAGACCGGTTTCTTCGTGTGTTTGCTGGTGGATTGCCAAGATGATGTTCTCGAGGGGCACAACTTGAGGTAGACCATGGATAGCTATCCGAGGAAGTTTATGTGAAGAAACTGCTGCTTTCAGACCAGCATCGGATAGGGTCGGTGCATTGGCAAGTTTTATGGCCTCTGCATCGGTACTTGGATGCACGACTACACCTCCGTTCCTTATTTCTCGTACCCCCGTGATTGTAATTCCCAAAGATGATGGGTTAGTTGAGGTTTTGAGAGTTTCAAGAGTACTGCTGGAAGGAAGTGACTTGTCATCTTTGGGGAAGATAAGTACGGCTGGTCTCGCAGGAAGTATAGGGGCATTGTTTCTTGTGTTCGGTGGATATTTCAGGAGGACTTGGTTGGACGTAATCGAACTATACGTTCTGTTCCCATTTTCGGGTGTTTGATTAGAAGACATATATTTGTAGGTCTTCAATTCTCCTTCAAGGCTCCCTAACTTTACACCCATTTGACCGACATTACCCAATAGATCAGTGAATTTAGGGGCGAGTTTCGCTATTTGTTCCTTGGTGAATTTGTTAGATGTGTCCATTATGATGATATTTAATAGGTTTAAAATAGAGGTTGCCTTTGCCAGGAATTGTTGGGCAGAGTTTTCTTGTTCCATTATAATATTATGGATTATTAGATGTAGGTAGATGTTAGAATGGTAGAATATTCTGTTAACTTTTTGTCTATGGCTTCAAATGTCACTTGACTTCAAACTTCAAATTCAAATGGTTTCAAATTCAAATATCACTTGTCATGTTAATTTCAAGATTTTGTTTTTAAATTCAATCTTATAATATATCTGTTCTCACTGTAATTATTTATTAATAGGAAAACGATCCACTATTTTAATGTGATACACTTAGTTTAGTGTGAAAAACACAATCTAGATATCGATTTTTGAAACTTTTTGTAGGACAAAAATATTTGGTTACTTATGAGAAACTTCATTGCGTCCTGTTACTACTGCTCTTGCTAATTAATGAACACATATGTAAGAAGTGTCGAGCCTTTGAACCTTTTTGAATGTACCTTTATTTTATATGAATCATAATGACATTGAGTATTATGCCTCAATGAAAGTGTAGTTTAGGGGTCCTCCATTAAGACTGTCATACCAGCAAATCATAATTTCGGTTCCGACTATAGCGCTCACACATCAGCGGTCGTGAGCGGACGTTTTTGGAACTAGATTTCGTTCCGCACCAAGCTTGGTTTCGCGTATCTACTAGGACTATCTCACGCGGAGCTAGGGCTGGCTACAGTATGGGTCAGGTGAAGATGTTGAATTCTCGTTTCCAGAATTTTAATTAGTAGTAGGCAGTTATTTGTAATTTGTACATCGAAGTACATAAACACAAATATATACAAATGAAATGCGTAAACACAGTAGGTATAAAGTAGATGATATAATATAGACATGAATAAAAAATTTGTCATAATTTTTAAATATTTTGTTTTTTAATTGTACTTTAATCAAATTAACCGAGTAATATTCAGTTGGATTGTAAAAAATGTCTCATTTTGAAATATTTATTCGTGTGCACAATGGCATTATTAATAGATTAAAACGGAAAATAATATGAAATATATTGATAATAGACTAATATAATAGTGACTTAGTCATTAGAACAGAAATTATTAACAAAAACACAATTTGAATTACACAATCACAAATTAAAACTGTCATTTTGACGGGAATTTCAAGCGTATGGTGTCTGGCCTCTCTTTCGCAGTCCGTTAATGACATTTTTTATTATTAATAGTTCAAAACAGAAATTTTACAGTATTTATTGTGTGTAACTATTTTTTGATAATTTTTTACAACGTGCTTACACCATATACCTACTATAATTGTTTAATAGGCCAATTGCATCACTTTTTTTTTTTTAAATTCCGGTTTAGGCAAATATTCTAAGACATTCTGTATTTTTTTTTAATCGTATTTTTGAAACCCTGGGGATTTTTTGAAAATTTCAATCCGAAAAATCAGACCATTTTTTATAAACTGGAAAGACGGGACATAATTTTATGGGTGCGAAAAAATGATAATTACATGGTCGAAAAACATTTTAAAAAAAATAACGTTTTCCACAAGAAAGGGCACAGGAGAATAACGAGGCATACCAAAAATATTACATCTCATAAATATTTTTTTCCTTGATCCATCTTATTGATCATAAATCAATTATAATGTTCAACGTCTATATTACTAAATACAATGTAATATACTTGTACTTGTAAATTATAATAATAATAAGAAAATTATAAAATTTGATTTTATTAAAATCAGCACCACTACCATTATATCTCTAAAACGCGTACAGACAGCGTAAAATGTACAGGGTTCTCTTCATAATATCTGTCAAATCAAATGATAAGTTCGCAGAGAGGATATTCCATGGCCCCCTCGCTCCCCCGATTTGACCCCGAGTGACTTTTTTCTGTAAGGATACGTCAAAGTTGAGGTAAACAAACTTCGATCATGAACCATTGAAGCTCTGAACGAGGCGATTGAGGGCGTCATCGCTGGAATTCCGCAAGATATGCTGGGAAGAGTGGCCGAAAACTTCTTTCAAAGGGTCAATATGTGTATTGCTCGCCAAGGCCGCCACGTCAAACGATATCATTTAAAAAATATCATGAAAAAAAACGGCATCATTTCCCCGACGTAACGGCACCCGCCCCGCTCCTCTGCTCAGTCTGGGGAGCCTTCAGTGATTTTTTGAAATCAGTAACTCCTCTCTGCCCCACCCTGTATTATCAATTTTTTTTTAAATATTTTTTTTTTTGACAAATTAGAGAGGAGTCAGTAATTTACATTTCGAATAAACGCCGTTAGTAAGCTCGAAAATCATCTGTCAAAAATTTAAATAAAGCAAGTACACATTTCTAATATATAATTATAACTGAAACAAGTGTGTTAAATTAATCTTAGGGTAAAAAATAAGTCAACAATCTAGAAAAGTAGAAAATGACAAATGAATGCTTGCTAAAAGAAAATAAAGATCTTATAAAAATAAAATGTGAATGGATGTGGGTTAACTTTCGAAATCACTGGACACGCATAGGAATATTTTTGTAAAAGACAACCTTTTTTGTTCGGGACGAAGGAAAATACTCCAATCAAAATTTCAATCACGTAAAATGAAAATTTGTTTTCGCCGTACGAGATCGCGACTTTTGACTGGATCATCAGTCTTAGTTGGATGTGTAGGCGTAGGCGTTTACTTCAATATGCAATACAATACAATCACCCAGCGAATAGTTTTCTTTTGCAGCCAGACGTTTTCTTACGTAAAGACCTTTTTTCCATTTCATCTACTATATATTTGGGATCTCTAAATTGCATATTTCTTGAATGCCTTGGATCCACTATTTCTGGCAAAACGCAATCTGTATAAAAGCACTTCAATTGTTGTAACATTTTATCACGCCAAAACACATCGTCTTTTTCTATTAAAACTGTATGCAACGGTTTCTCGGGTCCTGTCCATACTGCAAATAAACAGGTACATTTTTCTGCAATATGTAACTGCCCTTGTACTTGATAATACCAATCATGGTTTTTGTTGATTGTTACTTCATTTTTTTCATTGATTTTAAGAAAACTAATTTTCTTCCTCCGAATTGCATCTTCTATATCAAGGCCAGATGCTGACGAAGGGCATTTAATTTCAATGAGTAAGTTATTTGATATTCCATTTGGCGTAGCACCCATGTAATTGTATTCACAATCAATAAAAAGTCCACATTTAGAAATTTCGATAGACATTATTTGTTTGGCAAGTTGGCGAATAGCTGTCTCTTCATTATCTTTTCCATATTTTATAGATCGTACATGTCCCAGATTTTTTCCATACAACAATGTTCGAATTAAAGGAGCGCAACTAATATTTCTTCTTCTTTTACAAATTTTACCAAAAAATGAAGCTGTGATCATTTTTCTGCGTAACTCGAGCCATTTTCCACAATCCGCTTGCAAAATAGTGTCACTTTCAATTCTGAACCTTTGCACATCTGTCAAAGATAAAGATTCCATAAATGTCTTCTTTGCTTCAACATGAAAACATCTGCATCCATATCAGGAAGTTGTACGTTACTGCCATAATCTGGATCATTATTTGTTTCACAGTTATTTGCTTTGACTCTATCGTACGTTCTTTTTGATCGCTTTTTTCTCAAACGCTTAATTTCTAAATGTTTAATTCTTTGACCAGGACTCTGACCAAAAATGGTTTTATGCAAATGGTAATGTGGCCGCTTTGTATTAAAAGATATTACAGCAGCTGCACATCTTCCCGAATAAGATTGTTTAGTGCTGTAATTAATTCTTTTTCCCCCAACAAATTTTGCTACAATACTATTGTACCTTTCAACAACATTACTATCCACATTTACTAGCAAACTCCTCGAATGGGACGCTAACTGATTTGTGAATTGTAGGATTCTTTCCATCATACCAGATGCAACGAGTTCAGGTACATAGTTTATATCTTCTGTATCCATATTATGTTCACAGAAATATTTTGCGCATTTCGAATGCTCACCAAATACGTGTTTGGAACTATTTGAAATATCCCCATAAAGTAATTTAATTTTCTCACTGTTAGAATAATTTTCCGATAGTCTATAATTTACCGCACATCTTACTGCAGTTCTTAATCTCAGTAATCGACCGGTCAAAAGGCGGCGCTGACTTATTGGGAACCTCGTATCCGCTGTCAAATTACGAAGTTTTGTGCAGTAATTACGTACAACTTTCTCAACTGTGATATCCGCATATGGCTGAGCATCTAAAATTTTTTTGTAGGTACTTGAATCCCCATCTGAAATTAGCCTTGAATATATCAGACCGTACATATCTATTGATTTTTTAAAACCTTCCACGAGAATACTGGACTCCATACTCGTAGAACTTCCGGAATGATTTTTGAAACAACGATGTTCCTGCGATGTTACTACCTTTTTTACTGCACGTGCGCACGTCATACAAAATTTATTTCGTACCTGCATGTATAAAACCTCACCAAAGTGATGTCCTACTATTGCAGCTACGCCTGACAAGGCAGAGTAATTGGTACGATATGATCTTTTTGACCAACAACCATCGGCGACAACTGTTATTATAGGAATTCCACCTTTTGAGACGTTTCTCAGAGATCTAGCATATTCTGCTTCACGTTTTGCAGCAATTTCCATTCGGTCTGTGGCACCTTTTGACCACCAATCACAAACATTTTCATGTACTTTAGCATAAGTTTTAATACATGGAATATCGATGACGGACATAAACTCCTCTAAATTAGAAAAACCACCACCAATGCTCATGATTCCTGAAACGATTGCGTGATTTATATCGATTTTTTCAATATCTTTACGTTCCGAACATATTGTAAATGTTGCATTGCACATATTACATTTGACTGAATTTTTACTAAAAAAACCTTGACGCGTTTCTGACATAAAACATAAATTTAAAATTGAGCATCCAAATGTTTGACCATGTGTGGCTATTTTCTTGAGCTGTTCACAGATGAAGGCCATATCAACGATTCCGTCGTCCACTCATTGTAAAGTTTGGAATTTTTTTTTCTTCATTTTGCATTTCCTGTTGCTGTCTTATATCAGATTGTGGCAGGTAATTTTCATCAATCGATTCTGCTGCACCAATCTATGAAATAAACAATTAACAACATAAGTAAATATACCTAGGCAATAAGCCCGCCCATAAAGGCAAATGTCGTCTCATTTTCCACGCTGATTTGCACCCTTAGTCCAGTCAAGGAAGGAAGTGTAGAGTGCGTGAGCAGGAACCTAAGGGATTCTTTCAGAAACTTATTCAGGGTGCTTAGGGTGTGAACATACTAAAGGTCCTGACGTCTAGTTTGTGAGCTAAGGGGATGGGGGGGAAGGTCCCAATTTTCGGATTTCCGTTTATACCTCGGAAACGGTGGGTCACAAAGAAAATTTTTCTGAAACTAAGTAAAAGCTTGTAAAATTATCTAAAACTTTTATTTTGTATGTAATTTTCGAAATTCCAGCCGTTTTTTAGTTACACGCTCCACAAACGTAGATATTTTCGAAAAATCATTTAACCTTACATTTTTCATCAAACATTCCTTCATATCGTCTAAAATATTCATCAAAGAAAGAGAATTATTTGAAAGAAGTTATAAAGAATTTAATTCCCTTTTAGAATATATATATATGCTAGCTTTTGCCCCTGGCTTCACACGCGCCACTCCCCCCCCCCCCCCCAATTTCGACTTCCCAAATGGTCCGTACTTGGTTGGGGTGGGAGGAGGGGGGGGAGGGGGGTAGAAATTTCAGAAATAGACTATTTTCGTAAATAAAAAGACCGTCAGGCACAAAATTCTCCCCGTCTCGGGACATTCCACGGGAGTAATATAGCTACGAAAATATTAATAACATAGTATTCAATATTTTTGCGACAATATCCTGCGTATTTTTTTGACGATCGGGTGTAGTGTCACCCCCTTCGTCGGGTGGCACCCGGGGCGGTCCGCGCCCCCCCCCCCCCCCCCCCCCCCCCGCACCCTTTGTTCATAATTACGTCACCGTAATGTACCGTGTACACAAGTCAATGTTGTATGCGTGACATAAGCCAACGTGTATATAAGGTAGTGGTGTATGCGTGTAACGCCGGGCACGCTAGTAAATTATTGTTTATAATTAACACGGCAATCACAATTGAATTGAGTTATGTACCACGTATTTCCCGACACCGTGTATATGTCGCAGGCCAATCGTAAAATCAGGTAGATCATGATGCGCCGCACATCACGATCTGCCGCCATTTCACGGCGCGGCAGATCATGATGTGGCTAGCCATTTACAGTGATCAAATATACTTGGTCAAAGCCCATTTACATAATAATATAATATAACTAGAAATAATTTACATGGCAGAACAACGTTTGTTAGGTCAGCTAGTAATGTAATAAAAATTTGAATTTCACATACCGATGAAACTTCACAGTCATTATTAACTTTAGAATGTTGATTCTTTTCTCGGGAAATTAAACAACATATTATTATAAAAAATGTACAATAAATCTGACAGATTCGTTCCAACGACCCTGTAGCATATAAGTTATGTACAACGTAAATTGATTATTTAATATTACTAACCTTCGTTTTTTCTCGTTATATTTCTCCCAGATATGTTTTTGGTGTAGTGTTTTTTTTTGGTGAAAATTTTGTCTACACGTATTTTTCTCCCCATTTTGAGCGGATGAATAAATTTAAAACGTTATAAACTGGACCGGCGCGGACAACACGACCGCTCGCTGCCGTGAATCGACAGAGACAGAAACATAGATAATAACAGTTTTGGTTGGCGCTGCGTGCGTCAAAATACAGAATAAAATATTAACAAAGGCGTGTCGCAAACTCAATAGAATTATATTAAAAAAAAATACTTTTGGTCACAAATTATTTCTAATATTTCAATAACGTCCAAGTTAAATTTCTGTGTTAAAAAATTCTGAGAGAAATGAGAGCGTGCGCAAAACAAATCAACAAAGTTTCACGGTAATCGGGTGAATGGTATAATAGAATATATGTATATATAATTTCATAACGCCGTAACCACTTTCTCCAGATCCGACCTGCCATGCAGCTGGTGGGCAGACGCATCCGCCGCCAAGACCTGAACAAACCTCACCCAATAAACCCAGGCACCCCTGCTAGTCACCAAACCTTGCGAACCACTTGGGATGACCTATGGCAGACGTGTTGGTTATCTAATAAATGGTTCCCGGGGCGGTGGTACCCATACTCGATTCTCGTGTTTGTTATTTTTGTAATACGAAAAATGGATATAAAAAAGGTCTACCCGCCCACCCTCTCTCAACCCCCCCCCCCCTCATACCCTCCTTCCAATCCCCGCCTCCTTTACCCCTCATCCCAACTCTTCTTCAACCTCCCTCCCTTGGGAGCTGTTGGACTCTTGTGCGATATAAACATAAAAATTATTTACAATAAAAAAAAATCCCATCCCCGTCCCCATCCCCCATCCCCAGCCTTGCAACGCATGCAAATAGTCCATTACCAATATAATAATAACACGAATAACAAGCGAGCCTAAAGGCCCGACCCGCCTAGCAATTGATCACTGTTCGCATCGATTACCGTTCGCATGTCATTTTTTGTAACCAGCACCACTTTTCGTAATAATCACCACTTTTCGTAACGATTCACCAGTTAACCCCATGTGTCGAGCATGCGTAAAGAAGTTTTACTTTTAAAAAATGGGGCATTTGGGACTCTTGAGCAGTCGGGACTCTTGTCTCTTGTATCGTATAATGAGGGACAAATAAAAACATTTCTTTTTAAATATAAAACTTTTTGCATAAAAATATTCAATGAAAATGAAATTCGGTCAACCCTGTTGATTTTACGAACGTGAAACAAGGAATTCGTATGTATTTACAGTTTCGTTCCCAAAATATTATTTCAAACTGTTGTGATTCAGAGCGACGTGGACACGTCCTTGTCGGGCCACTTTTCGGGCCGTAATGAAGTGTGAAATTTGTGTTACGGCGCTATGATAAAAATCGTGAAATGCGAAGCTGTAAATTAATTAATATTAAATACTTCCTAAAATTATTTTTCGCTCAAACTTATTTATGATTTGTCAATAATGTCTTAGCACAATAAGTATGTAAAAAAATCTGAAATATATTAGTTTATAAGTTCGCAAATAAATACACAAACTGACTAAGTTTCGTCAAGAAACACATGTACGTATATATTTTTTAATGATTTTATTGAAACTAAAATTAAAATTCTAAAATATGCGTTTGCTAGATAATGGATTGATTTATTTTAATGCATGATTATATTATTTGAAATGGCTGTGGTATAATACAAAATCTTTTTTGAAAATTTAACAAATCTGTCAACGACCTATGGAATAACCTTATTATACTAAAAATTTAAAAAAATTCTCAAAATTTATTACATGCGAATGGTAGATAAAAGAACAATCTTTCGAAATCCATTTATAATTTTTTGTGGAAAAGAGTCAATACGTCTAAAATCTGATTTGAAAATGACATATTTCTGGTTTTCTCTGGTAATGCCCTCTTAATCACGTGAGGCTCGAAAGGGGGGGGGGGGGTTCGGAAAAAATCACGAAATATCACGCCGGGGGGGGGTATAATGCGATATCACGTGTATTTATTTTTCGTGATAATATTCTGAAAATTTCAAAATACTTTGTACTAAAAAAAAATACACATAATTTGGGGGGGGGGGGTTAGTCTAAAACCTCACCACATATCATCAGGGAGGGGGGGGGGGTTAAAAAGTTGCTAAAAAAACATCACGTGATTTATGGACGACCCCTTATTTAACAGAACTTAAAAAATTGTTGCACCTAAAGTGTATTAGTGCATAATTCGTGAGAGAACTCATTGCTTAATGCCCACTTGCAGCAAGTACTGCAGCTCCCCTAAATGCTAAAAACTTTAAAACGCCCCGCTAGACCTTTAAAGGGGCCCCGGTTAAGATTCACTGGTCTAGTCATTAGTCCGTTATGAGTAAATATTTTGGATCAAGTTGTATTTTTGTTAGATGATTACTATTGTATTTTCCAGGAAACCACGGCCCCCTGGAGGAAGATGTGATCCGAGCCATAATGCGCGCCATCGATTTGGTGGTGCCCGATGTGCACAAGCGCATAGAGTTTGTGGCCGGCATCATCTCGGAGATCCACGAGCCCAGTCAGGAGGTGGAGAACATTCCCGTGCCTGTCACACCGCAAGAGTCCACGGAAACCAAAATCATGGTAAATTTGTTCTTCTAACTCAAAGTTAAATGGTTAACTCAAGAGAGCTTCGTTTTGGAGTAAGAATAACCTCACTGAATGGCATGTAATCTGAAATGCTCGAATCTGCTATTGGTGCTGGTGTAGTTGGATATCACGCCAGTCAATATTCCTATGCAATAGCGAAAGTTTTTTTTACAAATGTTTTCTAATAATAATTAATTAAAATGTCTCAATGTTGTACTGTGCCTTTATGCTCGTCGAGAACGTTTTTGATGAGGAGCGACCAAGCCACCTGCAAAGTCAAACGACAATGACAACGGCAACATGGAAGACATGTTTGCCAAGGAAATCGTTGAAAGGGACATGATTCTTGCTGACGCACGGAACGGCAATCAATACTTTTCCTGATAAGTTACATGTGAGAAAGGTGTCGGCCCAATGGGTGCTGCGTCTGCTCACGGTGGACAAGAAGCTGATAACGCATCAGCACTTTCATATCAAGCAATTGATATATCATATCAAGCAAATGATATCCAACTGCATCAACGCCATCTACTTTGAGTTTTCCAGATTACCTGCCATTGTATATTAAAGATCCTTCTTCTTCTTTTTGTGCCCTATCATGTCCCCCCGATGTTGGCGATCACTCTTGAAAATATCTCTGTCTTGCGCTGCCCGGAATAGTTCAAAGATTAATTAAAGACCCAATAGGTTTCAAAGTCCCACCACTGACAAATAAGATAGAGGTTTTTGCTGCTATTTTAAATGCAAATCATCTTGCAACCCTTTTTCCAAAGAGTTCGACGATCTGTGAACAGACGCGTCTATTAATAATATAGATTATTTATAATCCTTTTTCTAAATTGCAGCGCGCCGAGCTTCGGGTGGCCCTCAATGAAGCCCAGGAGGAACAGGAGGATGCAGTGAGGGCCCAGAACTTTGTGCTGGCTGCAGATTGCAAGCAGAAAGTGGATGCGTTGGCCAAAAAGCTCTCGGATATCAATACCAATCTGAAGGAGGTGGCGAAGCAGAAGGCACCCGTTATTGAAGTTGTGAGTTTTACACAATGACTTTACAATATATATATATATAGACGTGTCGTAGAAATCTCTAAATTGTAACCATAAACAAGTCAATTGTAGTGTTTTCAATTTCGTGGTTTTAGTACTAAACTGTGTTTAGTAAGTTTGTGTGCTACCTCTAAGTAAATTACATTAAACTCTCAGAAAATCGCCAATATGCACTTTTAATGTCTTTAACGAAATGACATTTTACGAAAACTTTGTATTATTACCGCTTCACAATTAAAGCTCTATAAATGAAACATTTCTGAACCTAGCCGAATAGTAAAAACTGTTTTAGACAGGTTACAAAATAAGCTAACAAATTATTATATTACAAATAAATATTAATATTTGTAAATATTAAAATTTAGAATGCAAACATTAAAAAAATGTGAAAATGACTCACGTGATGTTTTTATGTGAAAACGGTACTAAAATCACAGATTATCTAAACAACAATACTTATTCTATTGTATAAATGTGTAATAAACACTTTTGTCACCTCACTTTTTTATCATTTTATATAAAAATATTTAATAAAAATTAACAATGTCGGGCGCCCGTAGGAAATTTGGCAGGATAAATTATGTGTCAGACTGCGCGTCTGACAGAATGTTCTTTTTATGTATTTCTATGGACAACTTGAATAGAGATGTGCAGCATGATTTACTATCGACCTTTCACTTTTTATTTAAGGGATGTAACTAAAACAATAACGGAGTTATAACGGTTTCTATGGAGACATACGCGCTGACGTGTAAACACGCTTATTGTACTTGACTGCTGTCGTATTTTTAACGCATATATCTGCTTACGTTGCGGAGGGGTTAAGAAAGTGCCCTTGTGCTTGATGGGAAAATGTTTTCATAATTTATTTTTTTTATTACTAATTCCACACAGAAGGCCGTGAAGAAAATAATTAACCTCAGGGCCTGTGTCATCTTTGGGGATGATGCTACTGTAGTTGGCCTTGATTATCTGCCCTAACCTGTCGCGGGCGCCCTTCAACAAGGAAATTATGCAAAGCATCACATTGAATTTTTAATTTAATGTTTTGTGGATTCATTTTGAACTATCGTATATTTTATTTACCGAAATACATTCCTAGAACAATAAACTATGTATCAAAACAACATTACTTGTGTTCATTTGGTAAATTGATAGTTTTTACGATGTTTTTGTGGAGTATCACGCATCGGACTTTGACAGTTTGAATTGCGGCAAATTTGACATTTCGATTCCACAGATAAATCTTTAAAAATATTCTGGTGTCGCCAGGTGAATGAAACTTGTGGCTATATCATCAATGATGTTGGCGCAAGCGATTCTGACCTTGTCCTTCATACAAATTCTGTACACAGAAGGGTCAAAATCGCATTCAAAAATATTTTTTTCGAAATTTGTTCCACGCGCATTCTCGCGTCTCCGGCAAGTAAGAGGTTAAGGCAGTATTCGATGGAACATTGAATACGAAAATGCCGTCCAGTCCTAGCGTTTATTTTGCATGTTTTTTGTGTCATAGATGAACAACGTTTGAATAAAGAATTTACAATTTGGGAAGCCGTAGAACAATATGGGTACCGCCGCCCCAAGAACCATTTTTTGGATAACCAATTCCCCTGCCATAGGTCACCCCAAGCGGTTCACTACTTATTGGTGACTTAGCAGGGGTGCCCAGGTTCACGGGGTGATGTTTGTAGAAATCTTATTGGCGAATGCGTTTGTCCACCTGTTGCATTGCGAGCCGGATAGGGAGAGACTGGTTAAGGGAGACCTAACCTAGACCTCTCCAGCCAGTCTCTCTCGACCAATCACCTTGCACCACAGTGGGAGGGATGGATTCGTACGTTTGTCAGTCCTGGACACATTGAACCCCCGATTTCTACCCACCCCTCATACCTTTCCCTAAAAATACCCTCCACCCAGCATCCACAAAGATGGCATAGGCCCTGAGGGATTTTTTTTCCTCAGGGCCTCCTGTATGGAGCTATTGTACAAAAAAGAAACTAGAATCATAAGTTTGTTTGCCACATTTTATTTTGAGTTTGTGAGACAACAGCAAACTAGATGTATTGTAATGCCATTAGTTTTACCCATATCATTTCTTGTTACAATAACGTTCCGGTAATTCACATTTCGTTGTCAATAAAAAATGTACACATTTATTTTTATAGATACGGGAAAAGCGCAACGATCCCCCCACCCTCAACAAGTGCCTCACCATCCTAAACATGCTCCTGGACACTCCAGACATCACCTCCCTCACCCCGGTGCTGCGCTCCCTCTTCCAGAGCTTGGAAGTTGAGCTATATCGGATGGCGGAGATCAGGGAGAGCGCGCTGCAGACGGTGGCTCTCTACTCCATGCTGGACGAGGACTTTGCCAAGGAGCAGAAGGCCTTCTTCTTTGCCCAAGTAAGTGACTTGTGCAACAAGTGCCTCCCTCACCATCCTGAACATGCTCCCTCCTATTTGCGGAAGTCAATCATAACCTAACATTTAAATATAATTTGTTCTAAAACGTTTTAAATACCTACACTTATCATAACCCAACATTTGAATCTAATTTCTTCTAAAATCGGTGTTGCCTTAATAATAATAAAACCTTTTAGTTCCATTTTATTAAATATCTACACTTACAGTTTGTCAAATAAGAGTAGAAAATATATGAGGGCGCCACTGTTGATAAAATGGCAATACTAAACATATAACTCATGGTGTTAAAGTAAACCTGTAACCTACATTTTTATAAAAAATTAAAAAGGATAATAGTGGAAAAAATATTTTTTCATTGAAGTATAGATACTCGCCGATCTCAAAATTAGAATTGCATATAGGTATATTATTATTATACCTTTGAAATTTTGTGTTAACATAATGAAGAATAACTATAATGTAATAACTATAGAATAACTTAATGTTGATAAATGCAAAATTTTGTCCTTTTATAGAACCAAAAAACCTATTCAGTTTGATTATAAACTAAATAGTGTTTGTCTATCTACTGTCACATCTATCAAGGACCTTGGGGTCACTCTAGACTGCAAACTTTCTTTCCGTGATCACATAAATAATATCGTAAATAAATCACTTAAACTACTCGGCTTCATTCATAGAATTACCTCTGACTTCAAACATATAAGTACACTTAAAACTCTTTACTGTTCGCTGGTTCGCCCTCACCTTGAATATGCTAGTGTCATTTGGTCTCCTTTCTACGCTGTCCACATTTGTCACATCGAATCCGTACAACATCGTTTCCTAAGAGGAATTGCTTGGAGGTTGGGTCTTGAAAGAGGCAAGTACTCATATGATGAAATTGAACACATTTTAAACATGCCTTCTTTAAGTCGGGTCCATTGCGGCGGGCAAACGCCAGACTTTTGCTTTGACAGTCCCATAAACGCCAGACTTTTGCTTTGACAGTCAAGGTCAAAACATTCAAGGTCATAAATATTTGTAGTGTTTGAGCTTCCCGTGTTCCGCGGAAAACAAAACAAAAACAAAACTCAAACATCCCATCCCGGGTGAAGGCAGGCGGGGGGGGGTGTCATTTTTTTGTCAGGAGCCGCGCGGTGAGGTCGTAATATGGAAGAATAAACCGAACGACTTTTTAAGTTATGTGCAATGAGCGGGCTTAAATAATCACGACTTTAAAATATTGTTATACTTACATATAATATTATAATAAATATATTTGATAATAAAATTATAATATAATAACAAATATTAATATAATTTTTCGGAAATGAAATCGAAATCGAGAAACGCCTGGAATATTCTCCGCGCAGTAATGTAATGTATAGTAATGCGCATGGAACGGGATGCGATATCATAAACAGCATTGTTATTATTTTTATGACTTTTGTCTTGCGTTCTGGAACAATCGTCAGTTCAGTGGTTCAGTCAGTTGCAGTTTGCAGTTTGTCCTGAGATTACGGTCGCATTATGGAAAGCGAAAGCAGGACATTACAATTTATTTCCCTAATCAGGGAGAGGCCGATAATTTGGGACGGTCAGAGTCCAAATTTTAAAAATAAATTGATGAAATACGATGCCGTATCAGAGGTGGCGAATATACTCGGAGTATCGACAAAAACTGTCAATAGCAAGTGGGCCATTTTAAAAACCCAATACTCTAGAGCTAAAAAAAATATGGCAGGTAAGAATTTATTTTTTATTACTCTTTACGAAAGGCATGCTTTGGTTAAATTTATTTCAGTTTATAGTTTAATTACTATTTATTTCAGTTATCGGAGGCGGAACTATAAGTGAATTATTAAGTGAAAGTAAATTTATAGACGTTTCTTTCAAATCAAATATTTGTAAATTTCTGTGGGTATTGCAGATTTCTGTTACCGGCTTTACGCTAAACGTCAACAATGTCAACATGTTGGAGCTCGAATTCATGTCGGGTTTATTATATTCAGGTCAAAATCTTCATTATTAATTGGAGATTGATGTCTCGCTCCATCTTTTTTGTATTTATGAAATAATAACATGACTTAGAAGAGAGGCACCAATGTGAATTATTCGTTTGGAAAAAATAAATTTAAAAATTAGAGTATCTTTTTTTGTTCAGTGTTTCGTGGGAGGTTGTTGTATTATTGTATTCAGCCATGTAGTGATTTCTTAAAAGTTTTTTTTACTTATAGGTGTGCGCACAGGTAGTGGTGCAGATAAAATGCCTACCTTGTGGTATGCCTTCAATGAAATGGCGAGTTTGATGGAGATAAACATACCACGAAGGACATATTCGAACCTGGGACATTTAGAGGTAAGATTATTAAATTAATTAATGTGTGAGAGTACAATTTTTATTCATGTTGTTTATTTATCTATTTTTTTCCCATAATTTTTACAAAATAAATGCAACATGATATAAATTAATAGTTTACAGAGCAATTGTTATTGAATAAGAACCCACATAAATATGCACTGCTTGTGTGTTGGCAAATAGCCTAGAGTATTAACAATGCGCCCAACTCCAGTCAAATATAATATATTCATTCATTTAATATATCGGTGATTTAATCCAATATTCTATTTATGCCTTTCGAGAAAGAATGGAGTTTTTTGTATGGACAAAACTATTTATTCATATTGCGTATGTACAGGTGCAAACAAATAAATAGAGTAGATTCTGAATTCTTTTTAAGTATAAATCAAAATGTATGAAAGAACACAATCCGCCAGAATGAATGCCAACACGCACCGCTAGGAGGCGCTAGTGTACCATACTGCACTGCCATCAGAATGTTTGGGAAATATCACAAGTTGGAGATATTATAACTATTCTGAAGTATTAGTTTGGGTGGGTAACATAAATTATTTAAGAAAGTAAATACAATGTTAACGTTTTATGAAATTTTAAAGTTACAGTGATACTTAGAAGCGAATATAAATATTTACAATGAATTTATAGAAATAATGTTTTGATGTATAAATTATATAATATGTAACAGAAGCATAATAGTATAATGAATATTTGGAAGTTTGAATTTTGAAGCATGAGAATATATTTTTTATTCTTCAGTTTTAAAACCTGCTAAACTGCCAAAGCAATCTGTCAGCAAGTTAATTTAACAAAATTATATAACTAACGCTCGAGGCATAAATTTGTAAAATTAAAAATTACTATATACAAATAGAGGTAAAAGAATAATCATTTAACAAATGTTAACATACTCGTAGTATAATTTTTGAAGTTTGAGAATATATTTTTTATTCTTCAGTTTAAAATCTACTAAACTGCCATAGCAATTTTTCAGCAGGTTAATTAAACAAATTATATAACTAAAAAAACATAAATATGTAAAATTAAAAATTACAAATTACAAAATAGAGGCAGAAAAATAATTATAATTGACAATAACAAAGGCAATTTTAATACTCGTAGTACAATTAGATAACATTGTTTTGCCACGGTACCATTCCTTGATCACTAACAAAATAATAACTCAATTCTTCGCGTATGGCTTGAGCATTAATAGGTGGTCGTCGTGGCAATCTTGGTAATGGTTGGAGAGCTTCTGCTGGCAGTTCCGTTCTCCATTGCCCCGGTATTATGTCACCATCTACATTTTCATTATCAAAACTTCCACCTGGTGAATACAGATCTGCACTGGTCTTATTTCGCCTTAAATAATTATGCAAGACGACGCAAGCTAAAACCACTGGAATGACAGTATCCACTTGCACAGTCAAGGGTTTCTTAAATACTTGAAATACCGATGCCATTATGCCAAACACATTCTCAACAATCCTTCTGGCTCGACATAATCTGTAATTAAAAATGCGCTCTCTTGAGCCCTGACAAAATTGACCACTGTATGGCTTCATTAAAAATTCAGATAGTGGAAACGCATCATCGCCTATGATAACATAAGGTATAGGCAGGAGTCTTCCTGGTAACGGTTCATTTGCAGGAATGCATAAGCTTCTATTATTTAGCCCTCTGCTTAAGGAGCAATTCCTAAAAACGCCGCCGTCAGATATTCTGCCTTGACAGCCGACATCCACATAAACAAAGTCATACTTATAGTCCACCATTGCAAGCAGAACTACACTAAATGTTTTTTTATAATTATAATACAAGCTCCCTGTATTTGCTGGAGCTTGCATGGTCACGTGTTTACCATCAATTGCACCAATGGCGTGAGGGAAATTCCACCTGGCGTCAAAACCTCTAGATATTACTTTCCATTCATTTTCAGCTGTAGGTACCTGTAAAAAGGGAATAGAAATTTTTAAATTTAAAAATCTTTATTTCAGAGTGAAGGATCCACACCACCACCACCTCGACCACTGTCTACACCTACAACGCCACCACTGCGACCATTCTCTACACCGACAACACTGCTACCACAACGACCACTCTTCGCGTCCACTCAACGTCGCAGTGATGGCATAGAGATGCCATCACAGCGACCACTCTCTATGCCGCCATCACTGCGACCACCCTCTACGTCTACACCACTGCCATCACGACCACTCTCTATTCCAACGCCACCACCGCGGCCACTCTCTAGGCCAACACCACCACTACTGCGATTACCCTCTACCTCTAGTACTACAAGTAAACGCCAAAGAATATCAAAAAATACGGTACATGAAAATGCCATGAAAACACTTAGCCAAATCAGGCAAAGAAGAAATGATATGGTTCGTAAACCATCACCATCGCCACCGCTATTGCCATTGTCTTCCAATATGTTATACGGATCGTACATAGCTTCACGCCTAGACCAATATAGCGTGCCCTTGCAGAACGAGGCGAGACTTCGTATTAGTGAAGTTATGTACGATTTAGATATGAAAAGTTATCATGCCAATTTATTACGGTGCAGTACTGTTGACAATCGAGAAATGTTTGATGAGCCTGTATTGCACGATGTACAGTTACAACAAAATAATCAATCAAATGTGCAAATTTTAAGTAATGAAACATGTCATTATAATTTAAATAATGAAGAAAGTTGGTCAGATGGGACCGAGAATGAACTTAAAATCGACCAACCAGTGGAAGAACAACCAACTACCTCGGAAAATAAGAAAACAAAAAATCATATTCCATTTTTATTGAAGTTTAATAAGAGGTAGTTGATTGTTTGGGGGATCTATCCCCTGACCCAATCCACTGTAGTCTTCATTATTTAATTTTTTAAATTATTTATTTCATGGAAAAAAGTACATTTCTGTACTGTCAAAGGGATGTCCCTGTGTAATTGTTTTACATTCTTCGTTACTTTTAATCTGTACATTTTTGACAATGCGTTGTTGTAAATTAATCAAATTTCATATAGCATTATATTGTTGGTTAAGGTAATTGTTGTAATTGTACATTAGCACCTTCCACACGCACACTTGGGAGCGACCGAGTCCCGCGCCACCTCAGGCCGCTGCGCAGAAAAGTCTCACAATGAACTGCGCTGTAAGCCGTTACCTTACCATTGGTCTTTACTTTTCTACGCGACGGCCTGATGTCGCGCGGGACCTGGTCGCTCCCAAGTATGCGTGTGGGAGGTGCTATTGCTAAATTCATATTCCTTGGCTTTCCATATCTAGCATTGTATTGGATGACAATGGTGATATTATGTCGATTTGTTATACTAAAATCTGAGTCTTTCATTTGATTTCAAGAACAGTGTTTTATTTTGAAAAGTTAAAAAGCAGCAAATTTATCTGGAATCAAATGTAATGCGAAAATATTTTCTGCACAATCTGTATTCCGACAGTTCTCCGGCGCAATCCGGCTGAAAGTCCCTAAAAAGAGTGTTTTTTCTGACTTGGGTAAATTTTCTTGTCGTTAATATAATTCTGACATGAAAATAATTTGTTTTACATCAATGCCTTATTATATATATATATATATACAAAAATTTAGGTTCCATATGTTTGTGTCTGCAAATCTCGGAAAGTAGTTGATGGATTGACTTAAACATTTTTAAAGAACTTGCATTTTAGCAGAAGAGTGTTTCTATGTATAATGGTTGGTAAGCTCTGGCAAAATTTGTATTACTAGATGTGGTGCGCGTGGTGGTTTGAAAATGTAAGTATTTCATATAATTCAGCGGCAGAGAGGGAAGGCAGGAGGTGGAGGTTAACGAAAGAGGTGGGGTTCGCGGGAAGTGTGACGGGAGAGGGGAAGGTGGACACAGGGAAATGGACATACAGAGAGAAACCAATTTATTTCTTTGAATGGCATTGCAACGCATGCCGGGTACCAACTAGTTATAATATATTGTTTTCAGTTTTATATTATTCTGTTCATTTCTTATCACAAGAAAGTAATCTACGATTCATTCAATTTGTGGTATAATGTATAAAATGATAAAATTCAATTTTATTTCCCAAAAATTAGTAAATAAAATAAATGTTACATAATTGTAGCTCTATTCCACCATGTAACATAATATTACAAATCCGTTTTCCACAAACTGTAATTCAGTATAAATTGTTCCTGCGTAATATACATAAAAAAGAATACATTTCTAAATTGTCTTGTGTTATTATTTTCTTCATCAATTTTAAACTCTGCCCTTCATATAGATCCTGGGAGGTTGTCAATTGTTAATTGATACTTTTTTACATTAACTCCAAACAAGAGTACCTGAGGAAAATAATTTCCCTCAGTGCCTATGTCATCTTTGGGGATGCTGTATGGAGGGTTTTTTTGAGGAAAAGAATGAGTGAACAGGGATCTTGAAGAGAGAATCAAAGACCAGAGGTGGCTGCCAAATTCAACAAGTTGCGATTTGTGCAGGGTTAGCAGTCGTATACTATCTGTGGGCCCTGTAAAGTGTGTCCAGCTTCTGAGAGGCTAATGTGACTGGCTTCAATGGATGCTGCTTTTTAATCAGCGAAAATGATGAAACAAAAAGCGCACTTGCGTTTTAGATAGTCTAATATCTATGTTGTAAATAAATAATATCAATGGATAATTGATTATATACCATCACGAACTCACCTTTAAATAAAGTCCTTTCAGTCTATTGTAGAGAGCCCAACAAACCTCTGGAATGATTTTTGAGACCGACTGTTTTGAGATTCTCAAATGATACATGAGGCTCGTGTACGAATCCCCAGTCGCCAGGAATCTTAACGTCACACCAAGTCGCATTTCTGGTGTTATAACGTCGCTTCGCCACGTTGTTTTTTTCTTGATATCTGGCCGAATAAAACAAACCAACTCTTCGAAATCGGTTTCCGAGACGCGGAAGAAATTTCCTAGACCAAACCTGTCATCAATTTTTAGTTCCTGATAGAGATTAAAATTTCTCGGTCGAAGGTACGGTCGCACTTGAAATCGGCGTTTCCTGTCTGGCGAAATTGCCTCTACGACCGCTAAAACCGCTAGAACGTCTTCAACATCTTCCTCGTCAGAACTCATGTTTTGACACTTGCTTGCAGTTATGTCAAATTCTGGTTACTTGACGTGCAATAAACGCCAAACGCCAAGTATTGCGTACGCGTGGACGTCCGTATTCCAGACCAGTTGTCAAATTGTGTGAACTGCGCGAACTTCACACTAATTAATTGTTTGAAAGTCCTTCAAACGCCGAAATGACCTTCAAACGCCAAACACGGGAAACTCAAACACTACAAAAATTGTCAAACATTTATGACCTTCAATGTTTTGACCTTGACTATCAAAGCAAAAGTCTGGCGTTTTCCCGCCCAATGGACCCGACTTTAGAAAAACGTAGAAAGGACTCTGATCTAATTTGCATATTTAAAATTATCAACAGTATTACAGATACACCTGCATTGTTACAACTCATCCAGTTTAACATCCCTTCCCGTAGGCTTCGAAATAATGAATTGCTGTTCCTCAATCAACATTCTACTAATTACGGATACCATTCTTCCTTATCCAGAATGTCGAGACTTGTCAACGCAAGTCAAAGCATTGATTTTTTTGGTGTAAAACTAAATGACTTTCGGCAGTCGTTACGCAATATTTAAATGCTTCTTCATGCTTTGACTTGTAGTGTCTCTATATGTACTTTTTATATTTTATATTGTCATTGCTATTAATTTTTATGTGCTCTCCCTTCACTGTCATCTCTGTTTTTTTATTTTTATTCGTGTTATTAATATGTTTTTAATGGACTGTTGTCCGTAAATTAATAAATAAATAAATAAATAAGTAATCAAATATAAAGCACAGTTTAGAAATTGCTCATATTTATTTAATACTAGATAAAGTACCTAGCGTTGCCTGGGCTTTAGATCATGTCTCTAATTTTAGATCTGAATATATTTAACTCATTCAGATCTAAAAGTAGTATAACTAAACTCACCATTAGTGATTCTTCCTTTCTATCTATTGTTAAATTCAAATTTATGTTAAATTAAATTAAAGCAAATCGCTTTATAAATCACCTTTTAATCAAATTTATGTCATGAAGAAAAAATGTTTTTTTTAAATGTGGTTTACTGTGTTCTATACATTCAGTGTCATTGCACTTCAAACAAATATTTGACAGTTAAATTGGTGTTGCCAGTCTACAAATTTAGTAGTTCCAGTTTTTATATTTTCTACTCTTTTTTGACAGACTATATCTAACATAACATTGGAATTTAATTTGTTCTAAAATCAGTGTTGCCGTAATAATAAAACATTTTAGTTCGATTTTGTTAAATATCTACACTTTCTTGCGTAACTATATTTGTAGTATTTATTGATTATTTAATGAATTTTTTTTCCCTCTTTCAGTTCATGGACACTGACAACGAGAAACTTCTAGTCACGGCTTTGAAATGCGTCATTGACGTGGTGTTCATGCACGGCGTGAAGATGTTCAACATTGACATGCCGCAGGAGAAAAAGGCTTCTGAAGAGGGAGAAAAGTTGCAGGAAAAATCTTTAGCCCAGAAGAACAAAAGCATTAAAGTCAGCAGGAGGAAGAAAAAGAAAGTTGATGATGCGGCCAGGAAGAGTCGGGCTAGCGATCTCTGGGAGAGTGATAGTGAATCTTCAGAAGGTAACATTTATACACGCTGTTCGGAAACTAGTGGTACAAGGGGGAACTGGTGAATCCAAAAACTTTTTTATCATGTTTATTCAAAACAATAATGTTACATTATTTACAGAAAATATGTTACAATGTACTTAGTCACATTTGGGGACGCTGTGTCGAGGGATTTTTGTGGAAAGGAAAGAGTGAACCTGGGTCTTGAAGTACCCATATTGTACGAAGGAGGAAACACAGAGGCCAGCAAATCGTTCCACAGCCAAGCCGTTGAACTCCATAACAAGTCGTAGAAACAACCTGTTTTCGCGTGGCAATTATCAACTGTGTACGTGCGCATTTGACGTGCTTCCCAACTGTGTACCGGTGTCGAACGAATCAATGACGCTGGTCCTCGGAGCATCTTCCATTAAAATACCTGTAGAACAAGGAAAGCAATCCCACCCAACGTCTGTGCTCTAAAGATTGCAGTCAGTTTGTTAAGATAGGAGAATCTAGCAGACCACCCGATTCTGCAAGGTTTTTCAGATTTTTGGGGCTCCAGATCAGGGGTGGCTAACAAATTCAACTGTGGGGTGCAACTGCAATTTGTACAGGGTTAGCAGTATTAACCTCTGAGTGGTCAGGCCATTTCACGAAAATTCACTAAAAAAGCACCACTTCGAATTTTGAATTGAATGTTTTGTTGATTAATTTTGAGATATCGTATATTTTATTGACTGAAACACGTTCCTAGAACAATAAACTATGTACCAAAACAACATTACTTGCATTAATTACGTAAATTAATAGGTTTTACGATGTTTTAGCCGAGGAATATGCATAAATTTTGATGGCTAAAATTCGCGGCAAAAATGACATTTCTATGTCAGATGAAATCGTTTAAAAATATTCTGTGGTTGCAAGGTGAATGAAATTTATACGCATCTCACAGAGTAATGTTGGCGCAAGCGATTCTGACCCTGTTCTTCATACAAATTCTGTACATAGAAGGGCCAAAATCGCAGACAAACAGTTTTTGGTCGAAAATTTTGTACAAATTTTCAAATTATTTTCTCGCGCATGCGCATAATACGCGCTCGCCGGCGCGTCTCCGGTCCATTAGAGGTTAAAGTATATATGGGGGATGTGTTATTATATTATCGGTAGTTCTTTATTATTATTTTTTTTTCTTTCTGCACCTTTGTAATTTGGTCTACGCCTCGACACGCACTTTAAACGATTTTAAAAGATTTTGAATTGATTTTCTTTTCAAATTTTACCTAAAAATTCCAACTTTGACTCTACTTATTCAAAAATTAAAGGTTGAATCAAAAAAAGTTTTCTCACCAAATGCGATGTACATAGATTCACCAGTTTCCGGACACCATGTATAAAAAGACTAAAGTTGGAGTATATTGAAAGTCCATCACATTTGATAATAATCAAATTGATGATTAGCCCTGTTTTAAATTTTTTCAAACAATAAAGTGGTTCCCGTTAAATGCTGAAATGATTTTGATTAGCTGACAAACATGGCCGATGAAATAGACACTGTTGATCAATAGCTGATATGGGATGAGAATCAGGTTTGACGATCGGCCCAGTTGTGAATTTTCGACATTTGAGCGGTCCCCATAAAATGCCGATTCTCTGCCCAATTAAGCTTTTGATCAAATTTCGATCAGCAGCTAAGCATGACCGTTGTGCTAGACACTGGTGATCAAAACCAATAGGGGACGAGAATTCTTTAATCAATTTGATAATCATCAAATGTGATGGAGTTTGAAATGCCTCCATCTATCTAACTACCAGCTAAGTCTGCAAGAGCAGGCAGAGGATGAATTGCCAAATGAATCTATCTTGGCACCCTTTTCTTGCATCATTTACAATCATACCCACGTGGACATGACCCGATTCCGACCGAAAATATCTGATTCACTCCTCGTCCTTCTTCGTCTTCTTCTTTTCGTTTGCTTTTCACCTTCTCCCGATGCTCCTTTCTCGACCTGTCCGCTCTACATGTAAAGGTTGTTAAGTTCCTTGTGTGCTTTCAGAGTCTGAAATTGAAGATGTGCCAGAACCTGCAGAGAGTGAAGAGTTGTCAGGAACGCCTTCTACCCATGACACCATCATACAATTGTTCTTGGGATTCATGAACAGCGAGGTGAGATAGTCACACTATATATAAAGACTACATAGGCTTGGAAATAAATTCAGTTCCGTTGACATTTTCATTTATTCCTTACCTAAATTTATATCAGAAATTTCAAAAATTCTGATCGAAATTTTATTATTATTCTTCTAATATTGTTTTTGTTGTTATTTCTTTTTAACCCGTCTGCTTGTTCAATATATTTGCACCTCACTATCCGGAAGCTTCAGTTTCGTGCATAAATTCTGAGACCGTCACTTTGGATCGAGATTGTTAAATATCTATGCAAGATAGCTTTCATATTTCAAAGACAATAAGAAGCATTATTTCGTTCTCTTTCTGGTTAAAAGAAAAATACATATGTTTGCATGAGAGGAAGAGAGATATATAGCTTTTAAAGTGTAAGGTCGCTCGGGACATTTTTAGTCTTATGAAGGTATAACGCGATTACGTGTTTTGGGATGTATTTATTCCTAAACAATCAGACGGGTTAATTCTGCTTCCTTTCTGTTAGTGTAAAGGAAGAGAAATAATAATTGGTATTTTATTTTTCAATTTCTATTATTATTATTATGTTACACGATTGATGTAAATTCTCCAAGGGCGTAAATAAATAAATACATAAATATATATTTTTGTAGGATATTTGTGGGTAAAGGTAGGTAAAGATGATGAAAGATGTTATGTAATACTATGTCTTTATTGTGTAGTTTATATGGATGCAGAAAACGTTGGTCATATCACGGTGAAATATTGATCTGTTCGATGCGTGGCATGCGTAAACTGATGATGTTGTGTTCATCTGGCAGAGAAGATCACAGATCTTCCTAGTCCCCCAGTGAGATGCTCGACACCATGGTGGTGAAGATAAAAGGTGGCGAATCCTCCAAACCGATGCTCGACACTGTGGATAGCAGAGATAAACGATGGTGGTGTGCTTTCCAAATATTAAAAATTATAAAGAGGGATATAATTTTTAATATTTTGTCTGCCATCCAATGGCGACTGGTGGAAAAAAATGTATTCATGTGAAGGACTTTAGATTCTCTATTATTAATTATTAGATGACCGAAGAGAAACCTCACGGAACCTTCTGTTATTAGCCAAAATACGGAAAAAATAGAGTTCCCTCCGGCCAGAGGAGAAGAAGATATTGTCAGTATCGCCCTGAAAGTCTTCTCTAATGTGTTTTAACTTTGATGTTGTGTTCCCAGTGTTCCGAATACCGCTTTGTGGTGGTGGAGGGACTGTGCCGGATGCTGATAGCCGGGAGACTCTCCTCGTCCAGTCTCATTAGCCGCCTGCTTCTGCTCTGGTTCAACCCGGCCACAGGTATACCAATCTTCCTTCTACGCATGGAATAAAGAATTTTCCGATGCAAAATTGAGTTTCATCATTATGAAATTCCACACAGAAGGCCCTGACGAAAATAATTTCCCCCGAGGTCTATGTTATATTTGAGGTGGGGTTTGCTGTGTTGAGGTTCTTTTTAAGAAAAGAAAGGAGCAGAAATTCTGGGAAGGAAAAGGTACGAAGGATCGATATAAATTTGGGGGTCAGTGTGTCCAGGAGTGATGGACATATGAAGCCATTCTTCCTACTACGGTGCAAGGTGATGGGTCGAGAGAGTCCGGCTGTAGAGATCAAAGAATCTATCTCTGCTGGAATTTCTCAATCCAGCCCGCCACGCAGCTGATGGGTAGATGCATCCACCGCCGACACCGGAACAGATCTTGAAATCCAGAAACCGAGTAACCCCGCTAGGTCACCAAAAGTAGCAAACCACTTGGAATGACCGATCACAGAGGTGTTGATTATCCAATGAAAGGTTCCCAGTGCTATGGTACCCATACCCGCCTCATTGTATTGTCAAGTTATAATTAACTAGTAACTAGGGAATTTTTGTCTTTCTTTTAAAAATAAAAAAAATATTTGATCCTTGTTTTTATGGTACTTTTTCCGAAATGAAAATTTAATCCGTCAGGCCTATTTTTTCAGTTTTCGGAACAACTCATATAGTTCTCATAGAAATCGTTGTGTCACCTTGGTTAGAAATATGATTGAAAAAAAGAAAGAGAAAATACCACGCTTTATATTCTAATCTAAAAATTAAATGCAAAATTATTAAAATGTAAACCTTTATGAATTCAAAGTTACCAAATGCTATTTGAAAAAAAAAGTTTTATTAATTATTTTCACAAGAAATGATAAAATAGTGAGTTGACGATAACGTTTATAAATACACTTTTTGACCCTCTGACAAAATACGGCCGAGGCTCGAGGGGGTTAACCTCAAATTTATTGGATTCTAATCTCTTGTTAAAATTTCAGAGGACGAGGACGGCCTGAAGCAGCTGCTGGGCACGTTCTTCCCGCTGTTTGCCGCCAACACGGAGGGCGGTCCCGAGCAGCTGGAGGCGGCCTTTCTGCCCACCGTGCTCACGCTAGCCAACGCGCCCACCGCCAGCCCGCTAGCCGAGGTGGACCACGAGGCCGTGCTCAAATTCATCATCGGCCTCACCATGCCGTCGGTAGCGCCAACTGTAAGTTCACACGCATTTAAACTATAAAGAAAAAAAACAGAGTGCAATTCACATGCGGTAAAAGTGAAACCATCAGAAAACTAAAGTAGACAAGAGTGGGGACACTACGAAGCACCGCACATTGAGGAGACGGTTTATATTATCTCATTTTCTCTTAGGTTTAATCCTATAGATTTATGTGTTTGTCTCTTTTTGGTGTCACTATTTTTCGTTTCATTGAGTTTCAAATCACAAAAATGCTAAAGAAGTTTTCACTTCAAAAATTCTTCAGGTATATCTACATACAGACGCATGGAGTTTATCCCAGGTTCATGAGCCATATAGACTAGATATACATACGAATAGATTTGGCCTAGAAAACTGACTTTCTGCAAATCTTGCAGTTCTTAGTTTTAATATATTGCTTAACTTCCTCTTGGAATGCTGCGGCTTATTTGCACCTGAAAACTTTGGCCGTAGTCGTCACCACAACTTGTTCAAGATACCACATGGCAGAACAGATGCTCTCCATATACAGCATAGCTTGACAAGAGTAATGGTGCTATTGAATTAAATTTCTAATGGCACGTGTGTGTGAAGAGCGTATGAGATACTTTCAGGTTATTTTGGGAGATGGTTCAGTTAATCTGTAAGGTCTCGAATCCGCTACTCTTTTAAATAAAAGAATGGCTAAATTATAAACATCTTTTTAATAAAGCAATGGCAAGCCGACAAAATCTCCCTCTTTATGAAAAATTAAAGTATATAAATACTTTATGGCCACATAATCATATAGTGTGAAAAGACAAGACGAGAGAAAGAGAGAGTTTCACCAAAGAACGTATCTGCAAATGTAGTGTCGCATCGACGGCTGGCAGGTCCAACTACCTCGCGAGCAGTGGCGGCTCAAGCACTTCTTTAGTGGTGGGGATTGATATTTTTTTACGTACTGTACCGCAATCTCACCACCCGTAGAATATAATATAAAATTTCTCCAAAAAAATATTATGGTCTAATCATGCTAGTTGGATATCTAAACACAAAATAATATAAAATATCTACAGATATATGCCAATTTACAATATAGTACAATAAAAATAAAGCTTTATCTTGCAAGATTATTATCAAACTAATTTGAATGCGAGCGATTCCCGCCCGAAACTTCGCAAACAAATGTTTCTGTGGGGATCCAAAGAATTGTCCCCGCGGGTATTTGAATGAAAAACGTTTGAAACAACGCAAGGAAAGTATGGGAATACTTCGGATCGTCCCCCAAGTGCTCATTAGATTCTGCGCACTGAGAAATTGACCCGCTGTTTTGTGCTCCGTACATTGTTCGCTGTACGCGCGTAAGGTCTTATTAAAATCATCCAGAATAATTATTTGTATTTTATTTCTGCAAATTTTAATTACTTTTATGTTTAAAGAATTCATTCACTTTGGTGAAGACAAAGCATTGACTGTTATTTCCTTTAGTAGGTTTTGAGTGTAACTGACGGGGACCGTCCCCATTGTCCCCCTGTGAAGAACCGCCACTGCTCGCGAGACTTCGACAGCTTCCAACATCATTTACCGTCTTTACGTTTACATCGTCTACCCCCGTCTTACTATAATTTTATTAAATAAATGAAGAAAGCAGGCAAAAATACGGGCATGTGCTGTAGGAACCTAAAAGAGGAAGCATAAAAACTCACTGAAGGTGGGACAATGATGTCTTGTCCAATAACACTTTTCACTTTGCACCAATTGTAATTTTCATCACCAATTGTAATTTTGAATTTTTTTATACGTAACTCGTAATTTTATCATTCGCAGTCAAGATACTGAGGATAGCACACTGCTGTCATGTTGAAGATTGTCAATGCACTGACCTTGTGATTTCACATATGTAGGAAAAGGGACTAGGTGTGGGTATGAATCAGGAAAATGATAGGAATACTCCCTAACATGTGCCAGGTGTGGTAGTCTAAAAACTGTAGGCAAAGGTTATTTTATGAATTAAGATAGCAAAAAAGTTCCTCCCTGCATTGACTTTAAATAATATTTACTTTGTCCCTTTTCAGGCGCATAACGTGCATCCCAACCTGGCGGTGCTGATAGTGAACACCCTGGAGCGGGGCGAGGAAACTGCCGCCCCCCTGCTGTGCCGAGCCCTCGCGCTGCTCACCCCTCCCCGGGTGGCCGCCCTTTGCAGGGACCTTCTCCGGTCTGCTGGGGAACTCATGATGGTGAGTTGTACCCTATTATTGAAGCTTGGCCTGTAGGTCAAATCGAGCCGTTTACTATGTTCGATCTTTTCGTGTAACTGGCCCGCTCATTTGAAATAAACTTCCCTCAGCTCTTAGTAATAATATAACTTGGCTGAATTTAAATGGGCTTTAAAGACAAACTTATTTAAAAAAATCATACCATTCATGAATCTTAACTTCTTTTCAATATATGTACTCTAATGAGCCATGTTCCTCAATCTTCCGGTAATTGTTTGTTTTCAGTTTTCTCCTTATTGTACTTTTATGTTTAATATTCACTGAAAATGTTTCTCATTTCTGAATGTAAACTGCCTCTTGTTTTGTATTATATTTTAGTTTTAATAGGTTTTACAATGTTTTAGTCGAGGAACACGCATCAAGTTCGACCGTTAAAATTCACGGCAAATCTGACATTTCGATGCCACAGATAAAATCGTTTAAAAATATTCTGGGATTGCAAGGTGAATGAAATTTTTACCCATCATATGGGGTAATGTTGGCGCAAGCGATTCTGACCTTGTTCTTCATACAAATTCTGTACTTAGAAGGGCCAAAATCGCAGATAAACATTTTTTATTTGTATTTTTTTCTAATTATTTTCTCGCGCATGCGCACAATACGCGCGCGCCGGCGCGTCTCCGGAAAATAAGAGGTTAATGGCACTGTTATTGTTTATCATTATCTATTATCCTGTGCCAAAACAGCACTGCTATTGTTAATTTTGTTCTCTGGACATTGCTTTGTATATACTGTATATTTTTTTCTTCATATTATTTGATCAATATTTTGTGAGGAATCGTTAGGAGCATGGTAGGATTTTTTATAGTTAAGCCCATTTGAAGGGAAATAAGACAAAACTGTACTGTACAAATATTACATTGTTATTATTGGCCATTCGCATTAAAAAAAATTTCACATTCACCTGGGTGATGCACCACGTCGTGTAAAATTCGATATCAGACTGCTAACAATAACACTCCTTATGTAGATGGCGATAAGGTTTAAATTCCTATTTAACACCAGCCGCCACCTGTTTTCATTTATTCATGAAGAAAACATTGCCAAAAAGCGGGTTTTATGTTATTTTGCATATGTCTGGCACATGTCAAACAGTATTAATAGCCTAGGATCTGCGTGTGGTTGAATTCCAAAACCCAACTTCCATTACATGTCCGACGTCACGTCTTATATGCCGCGCCACAAATAACATCTGTGTTTATGAAATTTCAAGCAAAACTACCGTTGTAATTCGGGTTTTAGTTCAAGAATCTGCCAAAAGATGTTGCTACTTCCATAAGCAGCTCGCGTATGGATGTTTATTACCTAGGCGTAAGTACTAGGATTAATAGGCGGTTATAGGCTATATATTATGGCGTCATTGCGTGTTTCGGTTACTTTGTCACGGTTACTTTGTCTCGGTGACTAGCTGTCACTGGATCACAGTGGACCGAGGAACTAGCTATTTTTGGAACCGGTTCCTACTCAAACTGGGCGAATCCGAACTAAAAGCCTCCCGCAGGGCCTAGCAGCAAAAACCTACGAAGCGGGTTTTTAACTGCTGGTATTTAAATGTTTTACAATCATTTTCTAAAGAATTTAATTTTCAATAATTGGTTCAAATATGTTCAGTATTTTGTTCTGCAAAACTCCATTGTCCCCTCTCCTTCCCCTCCTCCATTTTCTTTGACTTCTGGTACTATCACCTTGAACAGACTCTGTCACTTTTTGGGAACATTTATTTACCATGCATAATGTAATTATTCCAGGAATTCACAGACAAGATATCATTCAGGAACATCTCCAGGTTCCACGCCAACCTGTCCACAGCCCTGGACAACTTGGAGCAGCGCGCCTCAGTCCCCGCTCTAGAGACCCTGTCGGAAGCCACGGAGCCCAGATCCAGCCTCAACTCCAGCACCGCTGGCTCTACAGGTAAATACATCAGCTGATCTGGCTTTCAACTTGACTTGGTCACAAGCGCATTGATATCTCCCTTATGGGTAGACTGCGACAAAAACATTTCTGTAATGTTTGGTATTATTTACATTCAAACACTTTGTATTAGTTCTCAATAATAAAAATAGGTCCTTGAAAACAAACTGGTTTATTATGAGTTTACGTATTTACAATAATTGTACTACAAGTCACGACCTGTCTAGTGGCTAATTGGATCTGAGCGGTAGGTTGACCCGAACCACTCTCTGGCACCCCTGTCGGCAATCAATAGAAACCTTTCCCTGCTGGCATCTGTCAGCATCACTTAGAAGCTCTTCCAATACATTACAGTTTCTTGCCACGCGCAGAAAGGGCGTGATATATTAGTAGGTTGCTAGCTTTCGTTGGTGGTTTGAATGTGCTCCTACACCACATTCCATTCCGGACTATGCTGGGGAAGGGTTTCTTGTTTTTGATCTAACTGTGGTCCTACCTAGCCTGTGCTAAACGCCTCACAGTGCTCATCTGCCGCTGTTAACTTTGATGTATCGTATAAAAGACAATTATGTGGGAAACACCATGAAACAAGAAATGTCCATTAGAGGAACCCTTTGTCGTGAAACATTATTCTTTACCCTTCACAACTCAGGCATATTTTGTCAGAAGGAATTTTATAATTGGAAATAAACATAATTTTTGAAATATTAAATTTCTGAATGCAACATAAAAAAGTTTTAATAATGGCTCAATTTTTTTCTAGCACAAATTACTGTTAACATAAATAAATGCTTATATTTATATTTCAACAAAACACGCTGTGTGCTTTAATTTATATCAAGTATATGATATTTAAAGAACCTCTCCATTTTTTATTGTTCATCATTAAATTGTGTGTGTGAACATCATTGATGTATTTCAGATAAAGGTTCAGAAGCCCCTGAGAGCGAGCCCGAACCAGCAAAGGAAGATACTGTCTCCGCAGCCTCTCCAGCATCAGCACAGTCAAGAGATTCCGTCTCCGCAGCCTCTCCTTCGTCGGTAGAGTCCAAAGATACCGAGATGGAGTCACTTTCAACTCCTTCAAAAGCAGGCAGCGATAAAATGAGACGAATAACCGGTAAGTGCTTTATCATGAATAAATATTTATAATAATGACAATTAAATAACTTTTTTAAATTCCACTTTATTATATATCTTTAACCTGTCAAAGGCCATTTCCTAACAAGAAATTCCCTAACAAAGCACCACGAATTTTGAATTGAATGTTTTGTGGATTAATTTTGAGCTATCGTATATTTTATTGACCGAAACACATTCCTAGAACAATAAACTACAAATAAACTGTACCAAAACAACATTACTTGTGTTAATTTGATAAATTGATAGGTTTTACGATGTTCTCGTCAAGCATCACGCATCGGACTTTGACAGATTTAATCGCGGCAAATTTGGCATTTCGATTCCAAAGATAAAATCATTTAAAAATATTCTGGTGTCGCCAGGTGAATAAAACCAGTGGCTATATCATCAATGATGTTGGTGCAAGCGATTCATACAAATTCTGTACACAGAAGGGTCAAAATCGCATTCAAAAAATTTTTTTTCAAAAAATTTTCCGCGTGTTTCCGGCGAGTCAGAGGTTACTCAACCAGTTTCAGTTCAACCTGAACCTTCATCACGGGTGAATAAAATATATTAAATAAAATACAGAGTATTTAAATGAAAAGTAGAAGAGGGAGAGAGAACATCAACTTTGGAGGGGGGGTATCGAAGAGAGAGGAGGTAAGTAAGGGTGGGGAAGGGAAATATTCAAAAAATAGGTCTGTTCGACAAATAACTGTTTATTTAGTAAATTGATTTTATTTAATTTTAATGATTTTTTTATTTATTTCAAGAGCTTCTAGATTGTATACCTATCTCATTTCTATGTAGCACATCTATCCCCGAAGATTTATTAAACGGGTGATCTTTATCTATTAGGTGCTTTACGAATTTTGAAAACTCTGAAAGTGGACAGAGCAGTTGACCGGAAATCAGAAGGACACGGGTTCGAGTCGCGTCAGCGGCATGTATATTTTCTAAGGAGATTTTTTCAATGTAGATAAATGTTTCAGGCTAATAAGTATTACTTTTTCAAATTTTGCAAATTCACTTTGTGGCACCATTTTAAATGCAATAATTAAAAACACTTTGTTTTTACCACAATAAACTTTATTAAAAAGTCGACATGTTTCGAGAACGATGTTCTCTTCATCAGGACATATAATGTACTAAAAAAATGATCGAACATAGAAAGACAGACGTGGGTAGAAATAGAAGTAGTGGGGGAGGAGAGAGGTGGAAAGGGGAGGTGCTTAGAAGATCATCAAGGGTGAGGGGGGGGGAGAGGTGGAAAGGGGGGTGCTTAGAAGAACAAAGACAAAAAATTACAATGGAAATATGTTTAAGATAGGGTTATTCACAAAATTAATTTGATTGTTAATAATATTTAAATTTCTATTGACATTTTTCCTAATTTCTAATATTTCTGAAAGATCTAAGTGAAAACCACTAACGTTATTGTGTAAAATTTTAAAACCAGTATTTATATCAAATGAATGGTTAAATTCAATTAGATGGTTAGCAAATTCCGAATAATTATTGCTATTTAGACATCTCAAATGTTCCTTAATCCTCGTTTCAAAATTTCTGCAAGTTTTACCTACGTAAAAATGATTGCAGTCATTACAATTCAATTGGTAAACTACGGATTTTATCATTTTTTGGTCTTTGTCCTTGTTATTTAAAATATAATTTTTTAATTTATTATTCGTATAAAAAGCAGGCTGTATTGTATTAGGAATTTTTTTTATGATTAAATTGTAGGTTTGATGATTTACAAACAATTTTTTTTTTTTTTTTTCTTTTTTTTGTAAATCATCAAACCTCCAATTTAATCATGAAAAAAATTCCTTATAATAATAAATTATATAAAGATGTCCGGGGGTAAAGAGCATTAACTTCGGGAGGTGATTCTACATGATGGTAGGAGTAAAAAAGATTAATAACTTTTTCTGAAATTCCAATTTTTTTCCCATACAAAAAGACATACCTACTAAAAATCCTTAGTGTAGACTAAGGATTTTTAGTAGGTATGTCTTTTTGTATGGGAAAAAAAAATTGGAATTTCAGAAAAAGTTATTAACCGGTGACAGGCCGGAGATGCGCCGGCGCACATGTCACATGCGCATGCGCGAGAAAATAATTCAAATATTTTAATAATATTTTCGTCAAAAAACTTTTTCTATTTTACTACTTCTATGTACATAATTTGTATGAAGAACAGTGTCAGAATCGCTTGCGCCAACAGTACTGTATGATAAGCCTTGAAGTTTCATTAACCTTGCAACACCAGAATATTTTTAAAACGATTTCTTCTATGACAATCACCTGTCAAAATTTGCCGCGATTTTAACCGTCGCAACTGACGCGTGTTCCGCAACTAAAACATCATAAAACCTATTAATTTACGTAATAAATGCAAGTAATGTTGTTTTGGTAGATAGTTTATTATGTTGTGAACGTGTTTCAGTCAATAAAATATACAATAGCTCAAAATTAATCAACAAAACATTCAATTCAAAGTTCAAAATGGTGCTTTTTTAGTGTTTTTTCGTGAATTTTAGTGAAATGGCCTGGCTTTTGACCGGTTAATCTTTAAAACTAAGTTACACTTACCCAACAAAGTTGCTGTTAGCTTGCCGGGCGCCATTGTTGCAACATTGCTTAGTGTGATTTAGCCTGTATCCGTGGAAACCGTTTGTAAAAAAAAACAAGACCGAGAATTTGACGTTTATACAGATCGTAAGTTTTAAACCGAATTTAAAAAGATACCTACACTTAGATAACAATTGAAGGCACGCTTTTAACGATTAAATTGTTATAAACTAATTGAACACTTAACCTCTTGTTTGCCGGGTTAGGCCAGCAAACGCTCCACCAATTACGACGCAGCACCCGGCGGCAGAAATGACACTCGTGTCCAGCGATTCTGACACTGTCCTTTACAAATTCGTAGGGTCAATGGGTCAAACTCGTAGATAAACATATTTTTCCCGCGCATGCGCAAGAACTGCGCACATTCCCGCGCTCCGGTAAATTATTTGGAGTGACTAGGCGCATTGCAGGTTTCGCTATGGTAAAGGGCGATAATAGAGCAAGCGATTCTGACCGTGTTCTTCATACATTTTCTTTATACATAAGGGTCAAAATCGCGTGTAAAATCTCATGACACACCGGTGCACGAGCGGCAAACGAGGGGTTAACTAATGTCATCGCTTTTAACTAGTTTAACAAATTTTCAAAATGTCCACCTTCAGCTTGTAAGCAAGCATGTAAACGTAAAGTAATATTATTATCAATTCGTACGTTGTGGCGTATCTCATTAATGAATGACTGCCCGTTCTTTGTTGGTAAAGTAAGGCATTGACCGAATAATTCAATAACAAAATTATGCGGTATTGGCACAATAATTCAATGACCAAATTACGCACAAATAAACACAATTTTTGCAGTTAGGTAAGTCTACAACTAAATAAACAAAAGTAAGTCTGAAAAAAACATGCACTGAATGAAGTTGTTCCTTTAAGTCAGTCTTAATAAATACACACTAGATAAAGACACTTTAAATCAACAAGTTTTGACTAACCACAATAAAAAAATTTAAAGTGAAACACTACTACGTGAATAAAATTGTTACATTCGAATTCAACACTAACTCTGAGCGCTTGGAGCGGGGATTCAGCAACAGCGGAAAATAATAATGCCGCCCGCACACGCCGGTCTAATCTTATCTTTTTACCAGAAAACTATCCCTAAAAGTTGAAATTTCGAAAAAGTTATTTATATTTTTTGCTTGTACTATCATGTAGGATCACCTCCCGAAGTTAATGCACTTTATCTCCAAACACCCTGTATATATGAAAGCTATAAAAGCAAAGACGGGAATCTTTTTCTCTCATTTTGTGGCATTGTCATCTTTTAAATAACAGAAACTGATAAATGGACTAATTTGGATGGTGTGTGTTTTACATTATCTCCACACAGGAGACTTTGAGGAAAATAATTACTCTCAGGGCCTAAATCATCTTTGGGGATGCTGTGTGGAGGGTCTTTTTAGGAAAAAAAATGAGAGGAAGATCTGGAATGGAAAAATTTATGAGGGGTGGGAAGGGTCAGTGTGTTCAAGAGTGACGAACGTATGAATCCATCCCTCCCTTCCACTACGGTACAAGATGATGGGTCAAGAGAGTCCTTCTGGAGAGGTAAAAAGGTCTCCCTCAACCAGTCTCTCCTATCCGGCCTGCTACGCACTAGGATACTTCCTGTAATCTACCCACCAACGTAGTGCACCGCAGTGGAAGGGTTGGATTCATACATCTTTACTCCTAGATACACTGACCTCTAGATTCCCACCCACCTCCATACCTTTTTCCTTTTCTAAAAAGACCCACACAGCATTTCCAAAGATGAAATAGGTCCTGAGGGGAATTATTTTCCTCGTGGCCTCCTGAGTGTAGAATTATTAATGTATGATTATTTAACCTTCCAGCTGCTTACGTGGCAAGACGCGCCCTCCTCAAGACACCTTCCCGTCGCCGGCACGACGCAGGGGCCGAGTCGCCCTCAGCCCCCTCCCCCCTCGCCACCCCCTCCCGCGCCCTCGAGCCCCCCCCCACCACTCCGCCCTCCACCCGCCGTAGCGCCCGGCAAGCCTCCACCGCCAAGAGAGTGGCGCTGGATGTGCCGCCCAGAGGAAGGGGGAGAAGTGCCAAGAGTGCAGTCGGCGAGGAAGAGAAGACAGCCGGGAATAAGGGCAAGGGGAAAGCGGTGCAAGGACTGGACAAACAGCTGGAGAAGGTTTCTATCAAAGGTTAGACTATTTTATACAGATTTATGATTTTTTAAAACCATTTTATCTTACAGTACAGTACTCTTGTAATCAATTTATTTATTTCTCTTTTTGAAAAAGAACAACTCTTCTAACTTTGAAGGTTATTCTCATCAATGTAATATATCATTGAATACGATAACACTAATTATCTAAACGAAAACATGAAAGAGAACAAAACACAGAAAAAGATAATGTTAGCAACTGGGACTCGAATCCAGCCTCCTCCAACTCCTCCTGTCCTCAGCGGCTGACTTCCAGTTTGTTACCTGGAGAAGCTGTGCTGCATCCCCTCTTACCTCGTTTTCCCACCTCAGTCTGGGTCTTCCCACTTTTTTCTTTCCACCTGGGTGACCAGTCAAAATTCTTTTTGGGACGCGTGTATCCGGCATTCTCTGTACACGCCCAGCTCATCTCAACCCGAAAAGTCTCATTGTCTCATCTCAAATCATATACGACACCTTAACTTTAAATCAAAAATTAAAATTTTACGAAAGATTTACCAATTAAATTTTTTGTTTTTCCAGAGGGAATCGCTACAAAGCCAAAGGGCAAACAGAACCAGAAGGCCTTTGAATTATTTGAGAGGAAAAAAGGTCCCGCTAACAAGGGGCGGGGAAGAAAGAAAGTCCCCGACACTCCTGTCAGAGAAATGGAATCTTCATCAGAAGAAGAACAGATTGAAGAGTCCAGTGATGAGGATACTGTTCTGCACACAATCTGCCATGATGAAGAGTCCAGTGATGAGGATACTGTTCTGCACACAATCTGCCATGATGAAGAGTCCAGTGATGAGGATACTGTTCTGCACACAATCTGCCATGATGAAGAGTCCAGTGATGAGGATACTGTTCTGCACACAATCTGCCATGATGAAGGCCAGGTAAATGTATTTTAAATAAAAAAATGTTTTTTGACATTTTGTATTCCTTGGTTACTGCTCTACTATTTAAATTTTAACATAAAAATATAAATAGTATTAAGAGTTGTAAAATTGTTGCAAGAAACCAATATACGCTTTCAAAAATTTGTGAGGCGGGAATGGGTACTGTCGCCCCGGGAACCATTTATTGGATAACCAACACCTCTGCCGTAGGTCACCCCAATTGGTTCACTACGTTTGGTGACTTAGCAGGGATGCTCGGGTTCACGGGATGCAGTTTGTCCAGGTCTTGGCGGCCCATGCGTCTGCCCACCAGCTGCATGGATCGGGAGAGAATGGGTGGGGGAGTCCCTTTGACCTCAAACAAAACAGTGCGCAATATAGTTGTGAATGATGAAAACTTGGCACAGGTGGATAAGTTTGTATATTTGGGAAGTATGTTTATGGGAGATGGGAAGGCTGATAGAGATAATGAAAGAAGGGTAAATGCAGGTAACTCCATTAATGGAGGACTGAGTACAGTTGGTGCTAACAAAAAACTGTCCAAAGAAGCGAAGCTAGCATGCCATAATGGAGTGCTGGTACCTACCCTGATGTATGGCAGTGAGGCATGGAATTGGCAAAGGAAGGACAAAGGTAGTCTGAGGTGTATTTGTTGTAAAACCATGTATGATTGTGAGAAATGTGGAGATCCACAAAGAATGCAAGGCTGATTTAAACTTAATGATTAAAACTAAGAAAGGGACGCTCAGATGGTTCGGGCGTGTAGAATGAACGAATAAAGGAGTGTAAGGAGAACATAAGATGCAAATGTGAATGGTAGAAGAAGTCGGGGATGCCCAAGGAAGACACGACAATGGATTGAATTGAACTCTTGAGTCGGGCCATGTTAAGAATCAGAATAATAGAAGAGTAGGTATGTATGAAGTTACTGAGGCAAGGAGTGTGTGCCAAGACCGAATTGTTTGGCATTCCTTCCTCTCTGCCTACCCCTACGGAAACCGAATGATGGTTAGTTGGTGTAGTTAAAGTATTTGTTCTTATTTGCTTTGTTCCCAGGCAATGTCCATCATGAACAGCAGTTCCAGTGGGGATGAAGAGAGTCCGGCCAAATCGGGAGATAAAACAGCCAACAAAACTGTCACAGTACCTGAAACTCCGGAAACCAGTGATCAGTAAGTTACTCATTGTGTTCTCAATCTCACTTGAGCCACTTGTGAAGCCATTTTTGTTAGGTGTCATCACTGCGACAAGAGCTGATTGAAGTGACTATCTAGTATCCTTCAATAGAAGCAATATTCCATTGATATGCTTGGTGTAACTCTAGTAGTGGCTCTAGTGACCAGCTCAGGCACAGGGGCTCCATTGAAGCCAAAGTCAAGTTAGCCTCTCGGAAACTGGGCGTACTGAGCAGGGCCCGCAGATGCTTTTATAGTTCACAACTGCTGACCCTGTACAAATCACAAGTGCGCCCCACTGTTGAATTTGGCCTCTATGTACCTCTATGTACTATGAGCCCCAAAATACCTGATTAAAAGCCTTGACTCTGTACAGAAATGGACGGTCCGTTTGATGGATTCCACTGTCTTAACAAATGGATTGCAATCTTTAGAGCACAAGTGTAAGATGGGAATGCTATCCTTGTTCTACCGGTGTTTCAATCAAAGATTCTCCGAGGAACTAGCATCATTGATCCCCTCGGCACCGGTGCACAGTCTTGAAACGCACCAAATTTGTATACGCTTGACATTATTCATCACGTGAAAATGAGTCGTTTTTATGACTCGTTCTTGAGCTCGGCTGATTTGCAGGCTTCTGTATTTCCTCCCTCCTACAACATGGGGGTCTCTTCTAGACCTGTGTGTACACTCCTTCCTCTCCTCCAAAAGACCCTCCGCAAGGCATACCCATGGCCCCAAGGGAAATTATTTTCCCCGGGCCTCCTGATGTAAAATATTTTTTTTGATCAATGTCACTAGAAGTAAGGAAAAATTGAGCATACTTTGAACACACAGACACGCCCACAACACGTTTCTACTGGTCTATGTCCTCAGTGTGTTAACTGCTCTTGTGACCATCGGGAAATATAATACAGGCAAGTCGATCACGGGAGATGCATTCCGGATGTGGCCGCGATAAGCGAAATTCCGTAATCAATGGGGGATTTTAAAAAAAAACTTTTTTCAGCTGATTCTATGTCTGCGCCGATTCGCCAATCATTTTAAGTCAATGCAAGTTCGATTGTTTTTTAAACCGATCAAACCAACCTTTACTTGCTTTAAAAACTTCTTCTCCTCCATTTTGAGATTTTAAATGTTCCCAAGGTTTAGTGATTTATTCATAATTATTTGGGAGCTCGTGCTCACGGCTCACAGGCATTTGGTGTTAATTTAGGTCCTCTGTCCATTTGCTAAATTTTCCATTTCTGTCATCAATAAACTTCTGGTTCGCGAAACTTTTGTCGCTGTAATCGGAGTAACGCTTTCGCCAGCCTTTTTAATTTTGTCTTTTTGCTGCACAATTGATCGCACTGTAGAATCAGGCAATTTGAAATCCCTACCTACAACTGCAAATTTAAAATGTGCGTTATAACGAATCCGCACTCACCGGGGTCACAATGAACAGGGGTCGCAATGAACAGGGGTCGCCTGTATACAAATGTATATATTGAAGCCGTTGCAAGGTTTCCCAGAGTTATTAGAATTGCCTATTTTGTCTTTCCGTTTGTTAATTCTATTCTATTGTGATGTTTCCAGGAGTGAAGAAGAGGAAGACCCGAGTGAGGAGGAGGAATCTAGCGACGAAGAAGAAGTCATTTCCACTTCACAAAAAACAATTCAGATGAAACGAAAACAGAAATAATTTACCCACATCGTCGTCACTAATAATACATTATACTGTTCACTTTTATTATTGTGAACGCCAATACTCCCCCTTCTTCTGGTATCCTCTCATAACGGAGGTTGGCTGTTGTCTAAAAGGTTAGCAGTTTCTTGAATAGTGGGAGCCACCTCTGGGCTGGAGCCCCAAAATACCTGATAAACCTACTCGATTCTGTGTAAAGAAGGGCAGTCCATCTAATCGACAATCCATTGTTAAGAGACCAATTGCCATTCCAAACAAAATGTAGGCATACTAAGTCTATTCTACAGGTATTTCAATGCTCGAAGGAGCTTGCAGCATTGATCCCTTTTCCACAGGTGCTGAGTATCGTGGTAAGAAAGTACGACTTAGAATCGAACTTTATTTTAAATGGCTTTTGATATGTTTAGTAAGCAGATCTGATTCCATCATTCTTTCTTAACCTTCCTCTACTCCTTTGCTTCTCTCAACATTTTTATTAGTAATAACAATGATACGATGTTGAATGACTTATTTAGTTTGTAATATTGTAACTTGATTGATTTTTATTTTTAATGTAATAGAAATTGCGCCTGCTCTCAAAACTGGATTTCCTAGCGAGACTGGCGTGGTAACCCATAATACTAACACACATAAAGTTGGATGAATAAAAAATAAAATTAAAAAATGCTCATATTAAAAACCCATAGATCTGTTTTTATTTATTTTAAAGATATATTGTGACATTATTTGATAATTTTAATCACTCTTAATATTGAATTTTTATCTTATTGTATGTAAATCTAGTTCAAAATATTGTTAATAATTAATAAATAAACCATATGCAATGAATTAGTTATAGTTTGTATTGTTTAACGGTAGTTTTAGTTCAAATGTAAATAATTATTATCGTCTTCTTATATTTTGTAATAAAATAATTAAGAATTATTTCTGTTTTTTTATATTTCTTCTTATACCTTCTCATCCTTCCATTTTAAATTTCACAGGATCACACGGATCTTCTTAAGTATAACTCTAAGTGACCAGCTCAGGTATGGGGGCTCTATCGAAGCCAGAGTTAAGGCACCGCAACCGAGCTCAAAAAATGGAGAGATTTGTAAATACGGATGTCAGAGGAGCGCGCTAATATTTAAAGCAATAAAATCAATGCGAAAATGTTCAATAAAACACGACTTGTTTAAAATAGAGCAAAATTCTTGGTGAAGGTATCTTAACCCCTCCGCAACGTAAGCAGATATAAGCGTTAAAAATAGGACAGCAGTCAAGTACAATAAGCGTGTTTATACGTCAGCGCGTGTGTTTCCATAGAAATCGTTATAACTCCGTTATTGTTTTAGTTACATCCCTAAAACAAAAAGTCAAAGGTCGATAGTAGATCAAGCTGCACATTTCTATCAAGTTGTCTATGGAAATACATAACAGGAATCAGCTGTCAATCGTGTAGTTGACAAAAATATTTACCCGCGCAAATTTGCTACCGGCAGCTCCACCGCGCTCCATATTTTAAATTTTTATTAAATATTTTTATACGAAATGATAAAAAAGTGAGGTGACAAAAGTGTTTATTACACATATATACAATAGAATAAGTATTGTTGTTTGCATAATCTGTGATTTTAGTACCGTTTTCACATAAAAACATCACGTGAGTCATTTTTACCTATTTTTAATGTTTGCGCTCTAAATTTTAATATTTACAAATGCTAATATTTATTTGTAATATAATAATTTGAAAGCCTATTTTGTAACCTTTCTAAAACAGTTTTTACTATTCGGCTACGTTCAGAAATGTTTCATTTATAGAGCTTTAATTGTGAAGCGGTTATAACTAAAAGTTTTCGTAAAATGTCATTTCGTTTAAGACACCAAAAGCTAATATTCTCGAAAATTCGATCATTTAAAGAAACATCGTGAATTATTTTACAACTATGACTTGTAAAATAACTGAAACAAGTGTGTTTATAATAATTTTCGGAGCATAATTTGCGATTTTTTTCTATCGAGGGAATTTTATATAATTTACGTTTCAGCATGGAACGGGTCTAGATATTATCTTCAAAAATAACATATATTTTTTTAAGAGCTTTAAAACATCAAATGTGGCAGATATGTAAGAAATCGGTAGAAATTCGGGTAGCGATGCCGAAGTTAGCTTCTCAGAAACTGGGCGTACTGTACAGGGCCCGCAGTTTTTTTTATTTTTATTTATGATACTTTAATAGTTCACAACTGCTGACCCTGTACAAATCAAAAGTGCGCGGTTGACTTTGGCAGCCCCCTCTGGTCTTGAGCCCCAAAATACCTAAAAAAAAAAAAACCCTTGACTCTGTGCAGAAAAGGGCGGTCCGTTTGATAGATTCTCCTAAATTGACAAATGGATTGCTATCTTTAGAGCACAGGCATCAGGCGGGAATGCTGTCCTTGTTCTACCGGTATTACAGTGGAAGACGCTCTGAGGAACTAGTGTCATTGATCATTGATCCCCTCGGCACTGGTGCATGGTCAGGAAACACGCGCTCAACATATGTACACGGTTGACATTTGTCACATGAATGTCCAAGCTGTTGAACGATTTGCCGGCCTCTGTGATTCCCCCCTCATACAATATGTTCACTCCTTTCTCTCCTCAAAAAACCCTCCACACAGCTTCTTCAAAGATTACATAGGCCCTGGGAGAAATTATTTTCCTCGGGGCCTCATGTGTGGAGTTAATGTAAAAAAAATTAAATGATATTTTGGTTACATTGAAAAAAACTATTCACCCTCGTTATTTATTTTTATTTTATATTTTATTAACGCCCTAGTGGGCTTTTACAAGAAAAGAAGCAAATATATAATTAACAATATTAATTACATGTATTACATAAACAATAAAACAGAATAAATATGAATGCAATCGACTCGTTATGTAAAGAATATTACAACATAAAAAAGAAATGAAATGAAATAGTACAAGTTGTACTTACAAAAAACTAAAACAATTCAACTTTAAATATTTATACATATTATTAACAATAATAATAAGACCTGACATAGAACAAAGTGTAAATAGAACTGCAAAAATATTATAAAGTAAGTATACATTTTACTGGTGAGGTTTAGATGAGAAAATATTTTATGAGAAAAACAAAAAAATAATAAAAGTTAATTATTAGCAGATAGAATCGAGATTAGTTGATTTTTGAAACATTCAAAACTGTCAATACTAAATATATCTATAGATTCGCAGTATTTATTCGCAAGGTTATGGATTCTTGGAATTGGTGAGTATAAGTGTTGAGTTTATTGTTGCATTTAAAAATATCTTTACTACGAGTTTGTCTAGCGGGTATGCTAATGCAAATTAGTTCCAACAAATTAGGGCTGTCAATTGAAGATTTTATAATTTTGTATAAAAATAATAAATCAATTAACACTCTTCTATCTGATAATTTAAGAAGTCTGGTTTCAGCGCGTAACTAATTATAATTTATAAATTCGATTGGTATTTTCATTTTAAAATTGATGTACCGAAGAAATTTGTTTTGTACCTTTTCCAGTGATTGAGAATGAACATTGTAGTATGGTGACCATACAGAGGAATTGTATTCTAATCTGCTTCGTTCTAGTGAGCAATACAGATGTTTTAATGTTAACAGTGTTAACAAAATTTGCCCCCATTCTCAAGATAAAACCTAGTATTCTCATTGCATCGCTTGTTATTTCATCGATGTGTACATTGAACTGTACTCTCGTGGAATATAACACCAAGATATATTCCCCTATCATCAACCGCAATGTTTGGGCTGAATATTGGAATGTTGCTAGTCAATCCAAGGGAGCCTGCTACGCCTCAATATAAAGGACTATCCCATCAAAACTGCGGTTTCAACTATTCCCCCTATTTCACAATAAAGAAATTTCCTCACTTATTCAAATGAGAATCGGACATTGTTCCGTTCCTTCACCTCCTTAAATTCAGGTCCTTGACTCTTCAAATTATACATTCTGGGGTCTAGATGTGGGAACTTTAGATCATATTATTTGGTTGTCTCTCTCTAAATAAATATCCTCTCTTCTATCAAGCATTATCTAAAATTGCCTCCCCTCCATTCAACATCTGTTGGGACCCAAACACGATTCAAAACTCCAACTCAGCCACTGACCGGTCTGCACAATTTAATTTGAAGTCAAGCATCAATGACTAAATAAAATACCCTAAGAGAGGACTTGGCCCAAATATACAAAAATGGCGGCCAAGAAGAAATCAATATTAATTACTTATAAAAGCTGAATAACCATGAAAACTGCTGCCATTTTTGTATAACCGTTTGAACAGAATGTTTGGTATCTATTTGGATGGTATGCCAAGTCTTTCTCTTAGGTATTTTGTTTTGTTATTGGTAAAAATACATCGATCACAAAAATAATTCAACAGTCAACGCTTATACACAGCTAAACAAACCTCTTCCGCTGTGTAACTTTCTATGAACTTCTTCCATACAGATAATCAATGTTTTTTACATAAACGGTTGTGTAAAATTTAAAACATATTTATTAGTAAGATTATGTGAAAGGCTGGAACATTCTGACATATTATTTTAACTGATTGAGCCCTACATTGTAAAATTTAAGCACTCATCCTTCTACCAAGTTCTTGGTCGTTGCACTCACCCCATCTTCTTCCCCTTGTCCTACTCATGTCGGTAACCCATCGCCTCAACTAATTGCAGGCCCAACCTAACCGCACAGCCTCCGGAGTTCTTTCCCCAAGTTAAATAAAAATATTCTAATGCTGATTGACAAAAACACAGTATTTTAAATTAAATTTTATTAAGTTTTAATTAACATAGCATGGATATAAATATATTTTCATGTTTTAATCAAACACAGTTTACAGAGTATAAAATTTAAATATTAGTATCGCTGGGCTCGACCGATAATATTTATTACACGGTAATTTTCAAGGAGGTTACAAAGAATAGAAAGCAAAGCAATGGTGTCCTATGAACGCTCTCATAAATATTGTAAAAGAACATTTTCATAAAAATTGTAGGTGCCCGACCCGAATAATGAAAATCGCGCTGAGTTAAATCGACCGTGGATCCCCACAGTTGTTTTACTACCTCTAGAAGATTCAAAGATTCACACAATTCGTTTTCACTTTCAAAGTAAGTCTTGTGGGATGGTTAGTAATATAATGAAGTCTCATCAAATCATAGATATGAGATCTAATGTAACCATATTTGTGAAATAAGACTCTAGGGCAAAAATAAACGAGGAATTAATCGTACAGTTTAGGGCAGATTATGCGGGTTGGTCTTTACGGAGCTGAACCATTTCCCTGAGATTATCTTCGCTTTCTTTCAAACTCCTTTCCAGGTAGGTTTTGTTGTTTTCCAATTCTAAAATCTTCTTTTGTGCAACGGCCTGGCGGGCCTTCAAATTCGTCTTGACTTCGGGGAGATCTGTCAGAATGAACATCCTGCCAACAGATTCGTAGGTCCTGGTGGTTGGCTTCAAGGAATTGATTTCTTGCTGCGTGATTTCAACGTGCATCCGAACTCGGTTGAGTCCTTGCATTTGGGCTTCTATTAGCTGAATTTTCTGGCTGGATTCCACCATTTTTGCCTGGAGTTGAACAAATGCCTTGCGGAGCTCTAAATCCACTGCTTTGGCCATTTTTTGGATTGAAATATACGATTTTACAAACAAATTATAAACAGGTGCAAAGCTGCAAATGTCAAAACTTGAGGAATACTGTGAAAATGAAAAGCGAAACCTAACCTCAAACAATCCCGGTATTATATGGCTGCTGAGTTTAATAAGTTTTCAGTAACCTACCCATGAAAAGTATTTTATTTAGAAAAAATATATATATTTTGCATTTCGTGTCAAAAATATTGTGATGAAAAACACCAAAACACTAAATTTTCTAATAATTTCATAAAATGATTGTATTGATTTGAGTAGGTTATAACTATTCTAATTTTATCCAATAAAATAAATCGAATTCCAATTGCTTGAGTCAAATAATTTATGAGAAGTGATTTTAAATTCTCTCAGCCAATAGAATTATAATTACTTATCCAAACTTAGTTACTTATAAGCGCAGGTCACAAAAAGAGAAACTAATAAATTAACTGTTATTGTATGTAAATAACTACAACAGTAACGCCCCACTCCAGACGTTTAAACATAATATCAAAATTGTGTATTGATTTATGTTAGCACTCCAAAAAATTTAGCACAGGCATAAGGCCTCAGGTACGATACGAGAGGCGGGCGGCAGTGCAACGCCGCTCATGTTTTTACTTACAGTGCAATGAAAGCATGGAACGAACTGTGATGCAGCTTGTCCACTGCTTTCCAGATATTGATTTGCCCAGCATATTTTCATTTGCGTTGAAGCCAATGAAGCGGGATTGGTTTATTTATGGTCGAAGCTCTCATCTAATTAACGATGGCAGAAAAGGGAAAATTGACGGTCCTCGAGTATGAGGTGACGCTTATATATGAAGAGTATGCAATTAATGGTGTGAATGGACAACCTTTTATACTTATGCAAAAAACCTAGTTTCGTCATTTATTAAACCTATAAGCAGGTGGTGGTACTCTGCGTAGACTTTTCTATTTCTGTTAATGGGATGAATGCCATAGTTCCTCTTGCCCTTTCAAGTAGTCACTTTTCTTCCAAAATAGCTGGTTTCACCAAAAATGAGGAGTTTGGCTATTTCATGGGATGACGCCACAATGACAACTGATGGAAAATACCGCCCAGCTCACCATTCCTTTGGTCCGCTGCTCGCCGCTCATTCAGTACTCGATGCCCAAGATTAATCCACTTCACAAATCTTTTTTCAACTTTAAAATTTTGAAAAAATCAATTTCACTTTTCTTAGTTACTCTTTTTCAGTGAAAGGAAAAACATAAATATGAGGCGAGTTGAAACAAAGACGGCAATCTCCAATTATTTTCATTTTGAGTAATATGCAAAAAAATGTCTTTTTAGTTCTTTTGCCGTACTATGAACGATAAAACATAATTTTTGTTATAATTGTTTCCATTAGTTACACTCTGTGTAGGTACATTTTATTGCGAAATGGTAAATT